>JAGFPH010006093.1:15108-38996 GCA_018207615.1 Philaenus spumarius | reverse complement strand
TAAAGGCATAATAACTGTAGGTTTTAGAAAGAGCAAAGTTTAGTTTAATAGAGTTTGCATGTTTAAATTAAAAATCATGTTTAAAAATAGTATCTATGATGACAATATTTTACATTTAACTTAAGGATTTTGGATATATAATTTTAAAATAACAAAAATATAATTCTGATACTTACATGAAAACTCATTCTGACAATTACAAACCTTATATCTATGAACACTAAGATTAATCACTTCTCAAATGTTAATCTTTAATAAAATAAATTTAAAATAAAATGTCTGATCAAATAAGCCGATGTTTTCACAAAAGAAATAAAACAGTTATACTTTTACTAAAACACAACACGATTATGTTACTTTATTTTTAAAATACAACTACTGGTTATTTTTCAAATAAAACATTACAGTTTTCTTAGAAGGAATTTAATACATAAAAAGTAAGTTAAATGTAAAATTATTTAAAAAGGTTGTACTACATTTATTTATAATTTAATTAAAGGTTAAATAAGCAATAACACTTTCAAAAATGTGATCATACTAGGTTCATGATTAAGGTTCCACATTGTTTTAATTAGTTACAAATGTTGGAGAATATAATGTATTGGTCATGAGAGTACATCTGACAAATATAACTCATGTACGTAAAATATTACACATATGACATACAGTACTGTACTTTATAAATGTCATGTGATGCTATATTATTGATATACTCATATCTTACTTCTCTTATTCTTGTATAGTTGTAGCCTTTAACTCTCCAACGTAATAAATTAAAACCATACATAGATGTTAGTGTTATTGAGTAACACCAATTTTAGTTGGAATTTTTAAAGTTTGTTTTGTAATCTAAGAGTATGTTTTTGTACTAACTATTTTATGTTATGATGGCTTAGTATTTTGACAACTGGGTTACGTCAGTATTTCTGCAAAATTTCTACTTAATTACGTTTCGTTGTAGACATGTCTGTTGTACAAAGGCAATCTAAATAAATTTTTAATATTGAATTGTTATAAAACAATAATAATGTAAGAACATTTACTTTCGTACCAAACTACAATATTCGTTTGCCTTCCACAATTTAATTTTACAATTACTTTAAATATTCTGCCAAATATATGAACAATGTGTGATTTGCTTTATTATTATATTAAATCTTTTAACTAAATAGATTCCAGTTATAACTAAAATAATTTTAAACTACTCTGCACGAGTAAATCAACTAATCACACTTTGTAGAGTGTAGGTGGATTTTTATTTAGGCTAATAAATAATGGAACCATTTTTTTGAGAAGGTCATTAATTCCCCTACATTTACAAATTAATGACTTGTTTGTTGTTATAGTTGCTGTAAGATCCTTTCGTGTTTTTATTAAATGTTTATCCAAAAATATCAAATTACCAATTAATTATTCTTTACTTTTCCATGTATTTAGTTTAATTAGGACGATATTGATTGTCTTGCTTTCAATAATAAGGGCATTATGTACTTTGCACCCTTATGTGATTAATAGCTATTTTATTGATTTGTAAAGGGTGGGATTTGCTTTGAATTATTCTGCTCGTTTACAAAACACTTCCGTACGCCTATATTTCAGGTTCATTAGATTCCAGTTTATCTCTTATGAACAGAGAGATTATTTTATTTCCTGTCTAAACCAAACGGTCAAGAACTAGCCCTCCTTTCACCAGTTGCTTTATATATTTCAGGGCCCCTCCTCCCGCTCCAAACCATACTGACTCCATTTCAAACTATTTAACAAAAATAAAATCATATACTTAAGTCAATGCTATTAATTACAGCTTCGTGTGTTTACAAATCAACACGTAACACCCTATAGTGCAAGCAGACAAGCGAAATTAAGTTGAACAAAATTTCAACACCCCTGTATTGTATTTTTTTTAATAACTTTTACAGAATCTAAAAACGTAAACATTTTTTATTCATTTGTTAATCTGAAATTACAGAAGTAGGTAATACATTACAAATTAAGACATTCAGTTAAACTTCAAATCATTATTTTTTATGTATATCAGTTATAAATTGGTATGCATGTAGTACTTGTTTATTTAATTTTTGAACACATTGAAAACAAATTAGTTTTTTTAGTATGGGTTTTGAGTACTAAATTTACTAATAGCCCTTAGTTATTCTTGAATCTAAATAGATCAAATAGTGTTCAGATTCTATTCGGGTATTTCCGCGAAATACGCACATTTCTTCAACGCAATAAGCACATTGGTCATTCCTTTTCCGATTGTCCACAGTGTATGGAACTAATATAATATACGAAATGTTTATAAAAGTTTAGTTTAGTTTATCTAATTTAGTGAAACAAACTGAAAAAAGTATATAAAATAAGAATTTCAAGAATACGGATCAATTCTATGATGTATTATCCACAATTCGTTACAATTAAATTAAATTATTGGTAAAGCATATATTCCTAAATTCCTTTTCAAAATAGGCCCTATTTTGTTAGCAGCCTTGTAGTAGGAAAATAAAAAATGTTCTCTAAACAAACATTTATAAATAGATGTATAATAATTGTATTCAACCTATTTAGAACCAGATTACAAAACTTTTGAAGATTTTGAAAAGAAATACAAACAATTTTAATACTTTTTGTGTAGACCTACATTTTAATTTTTTTCCGTTAGGCCTACTGAAAATTGTTTGCTTCCTGAGCTAATAAATTAAAAAAATTTACATCAATACATTTTTAGCTCCATACATGAATTCGTTTTTCTATAAAAAAGCTTTTGAAGAGTTTTGGATTGGGGTATACATTTTGGTGAATTTATAAAAAGCTTGCAAAACTGCAAAATATCCTGGCGAATTAATATGATTACTGCTTTTTAAAATGCATCAAATAAAATTAAAAAAAAATTAAATAAGTTGAAAACCATATCGCATAAATAATTTAAATAATGCTTTATTATTTGAAAAATTGTAACTTATAGAAAATAATTGCAAGATACTAGCCCCCCCTCCCCCTACTTCCGGTCCTTGTCATGGGTAATATAATATATATATCTTACTTTCAGAGTGTTATTGTTTGTTTTTTATGCGTCTTACTTTTGAAATGGTTGTGTTCATTTTTTGAGTTCATCCGGGTCAAAAATAAATAAAATTGAAGAGTCTAATCTGCTAAATTTACTTTAGCATACTTCAGATGTTTTATCTATTAATTTGTCTTACTGTTTTAATTTATTATAATAATTCTTGAAATTAATCGGTAATGGATACAGCTTGATAGTTTAATTAGTTAGTCGAAATAAGTACCACATTCTAACTATTCCCACATATAAAAATAATCATAAACAAATAAATTATCCATTTAAATATTTTAAATTTACGAATTTTACCTCCGTTTTAATTCCCGTTAATCTGGATTTACCAATCATGTACTCCATTAGCTATATATGTTTTAAACAAGGGTGGTGTAATGCAAACATTATACAATACATATTCAATTAATTGAAGCTCAAATTATAAATAGATGTCTACATTTTATTTGTATTATTATTTATCTACCAGATATTCGTAGTTTAAACAGATACTACTATCAACTAAGGTAGTAGTTGGTTGTGAAGTAGGAGTAAAGACGCTATCAACTACCAACTTCTAATATTAAGAATACTAATTTAAAGCTAAATACATTTAACAATTAATTATAATTATATTTCAATATAATGTAAAACAAACTTTTCTATCTTACGTAAAATTACTAACTTATGATAATACAAAAATGTTATATTAAATTACCTGACTGTTTTGTTACAATTATTGTGAACCAATCTACAGTGCACCAGTTGGATAATATTGAACATACAGTCTGTGATTACCTTCATTTAAATTTGGTAGGATAAGTAGAATATCTTTTAAATATATTACTAACCTAAAACAAAATACTGTACGGAAACTCCCAATGAACAAGATTATGTTAAAATATAACATCATATTAATTGAGTTACAGCAGTAACAATACCTAAGAATAGTTAGGTTGGAAGTTAAATATTAAAGGAACTTTGGAATTCGTTTTAGTTTTATCCTACCTTAAAGCAAACGTTGTATGAGTCTCGAGTCAGGAGATAACAATTGGCTGGAAACTGTATAAATTATTGCAAAACTTGGTTTTACCCGAGAAGGGTTGGAGTGTTTTTCACAGATAAAAAATTTTATAACATTCAATACGACAACTCTACCCTTGGGCTCTAGATATCTATCCTGGGAATTGGCAAAGTAATAATTCGGGGTTCTGTGTCCGTGATAACAACTGTATGTGTCGTTTATTTTGAGAAAAAACTGTAATCCATTTCAATTGTTTATGATTGTATATAAGTTCAACGAACTGCTGTATGTAACCTGCGGCAATGCATGTAATTTTCCAATATCAACATTTATAGTATAATTTTATAAAGGGGTCCCCGTTATTCAAATTTGTATACTTTCCCATCATAGCTAAGTAAAACAATAAATTTATGTAAAGTTAGAGGACCTTGAGATAAAAAATAGTATAACTTATAAAAATATTACTAACGCTGACAATAATTAAAGAATAAGTTCACAATGTTAAGTTAATAATGTGATATTTTACTAGTTTCAAATATTAAAATTCGAGGAATTTATTGTTGGCTTTTATTTAACTTAAAGTGGAATTTAAAAACCGAGACTATAAATTATTTCGTAAAACATTTTACGGGAATTTTACAGTTTTTGTGTAATTGCTATTTAAAACTAAGCAGTAAAACGACGCATTTTTTAAGCATCATAATAACCTTTTTTAATTTTAATGAATTTTAAATTAAGTCTATATCGATAAGTATGTCATTATAATCCCTAATTGAATAGCTTTCGCACATATTACTAATGGTATATATTCTTCTCTTTGTATTAAATTTGAACTGCAACACAATTTTGCGGATGTTACATTAACAACAATATTTTAATAAATGCACACTAAATAGCTTAATTTTAACTGGTTTGAACGAAAAAGAAATTTAAATTCAAAATGTATATATTTACACTATATTTATTATTGTAAACTATGAACTAGAATACCGAACTGTGTATTATTATATAGATTACACTTTTTACCTTGGCTATGGTATTATACATTTTATCTTGCCATTGAGGGTTTCTGCATTAAACCTATGAACCATAATATGAGTTACTTATATTTTTCGCCGACTATTGTATTCCGACATAATATGAGATTCATAAGCATATATTACGAAAAAATTACATAATTATTGAATATTAAATATATTGTGATAAATAAATATGTAATCAAACAGAAAAATCTTCAAAATCTTATTTGTTTTTTATACTTAAATTGAAAAATTATCTTGATCTGTATTTCAAGAAGTTGTGAATATTACATTATCCAGCATCTGATTGGTTGTCAACAACGTATGTGTATGTACACTGCAAAATACTATCAGAGAATCTTTTGTAATATATTACACAGTCAGAAATCTTGGATGTTATCTTAAATCACTGTTAAACGAAAAGGTGAGTATAGAATACTATTAGGTTATATGAGAAAATTTAAAATTATTATTTAAATAAACTTAAACTTAAACTTTATCTTATTGCAAGAAGTTGTGTACACTGCATTATCCAGCATCAGATTAGTTGTTAACAACGTGGATGTATGTGTTAAACACAGCAAAACAATATCAAAGAATCAGTTATAATATATTATAAAGTCAGACATTTTTTTTATTAGTTTTTTTTTCATTATCTTAAATCACCTTTAAAGTATAAGCTAAGTAGGGTAATGTTAGGTTATATGAGACAATTTTATTTTTCGTAATTCTAAAATAAACAATATTTACAAAATGACTAAAACTTTGAAATTAACATTTTTTATTCAAATCTTATTTTATTTTTTCAGAAGTTTACCAAGGCAATTTTAATAATTAAATTATAATAATGAAGTTATAATATATATTAATTTTGGAGGTGATATTACACTTAGAACTGAGATGATTTAAATTTGTATATACTATGCCAATTGTAACAATAACATTAATGAATAAGATAAATGAAATTTGTCGTCGAAATTTTAATACCTTTTGAAAACAATGTATTAATATTGAAATGACATCATAAACCTGTAAAGTAGTCCTAGATATATTGTTAACATATAATAGTCTAAGTATGTCACTAAGATAAATCAGAAAGTCAAATAATGTGTACTATATATATAAGGACTGTTTTATAAATGCAGGTTTAAATCAATACATAATTTCCTTTCTTTTCACCAACTAAGCAGTGTTAGCATTCGTTTTTAAATTAAATAAGTAGTTTACAGAATTACAGTAATAGTTAAAGTTATATATAATCATAAAACCTTAAAGGTGTGTTAGTACAATTAATGTATAAATAAAGCATTATTGCAGCATTCACACATTTACGTTGCATCCAAACTAATTTAAAATGCATCAGATCTAGAATTAAACGCTATATATAAGTGGTATTTATATATTATAATAGGTTTTTACACTAGAGTCAGCATTCATTTAAACTTACTTGAAATCCACGAATGAAAACCAGATCTCTCCCTGTTAGATATTCAAGGTACATTTCAGTTTAATGTTGAAATGTTTTTATCAATAATTAAGGATAGTATTATAATATTATTATTTCCTTAAAGATCTCATATGTTATAGTAAAATGAGTGGAATAGTCCAGCATTATTCTATTCTTTATAACTTTATATTGTATATTAAATATGATGTAACAAAATAGATTCAATTGTCTCATTACAACCTACCTAAGACCAATCTCGTTTACGTAAAGAAAACGATAAAGGAGTTACTTGTATGCATTTCACATTTAATATCATACATGCGTGGGATTTATCGTTATATTGCAAATTGGAAACATTATTTGCCCCTCCGTTCAGTTACACCAGTAAATTAAATTCGCACTCGTATAACTGGTTTTGACACTAAGTACAGCTTTACTAAACATATTGGCTTGACATGAAAACAAAACCGTTTCCAATAAATTTGGTTTTCATTTAAAAATAAAATATAAGTTTAAATTAGTGTTTCAATTGGTTAACAAATGTCTAACATACATACCTTGATTTATGATGTAAAAGATATTTATAAAGAACTTAATTTTTTTATAATTACAACAATTTTTTATGATAATAATTATTGACTAACATTAACCTTATCGATTGAGTTCAAGCTCTAAAAAGAGGAACAAAAAGCCTTTAATTAAAAAAATATATATTTATTTTTGTATTTTTTGTCTTACACACTTCCCCAGCAAGGGTTAATTTAACTAAATTAGAAGTGGAAAAAGACCCGGATTTGAACCCAGGAACTTCACCATTTCCTGCTAACCAGGTGAGCCACCCTCATTACATCACATATTGGTTGATGTTATATCACTTGTTTACTGCATTTAGAACTATTGGATCTTAAAACGTTATTGTTGGTATATATAACAAATATCTCTACTGTGGGAAATGTTCGGAATAATAAAGCAAACATAATTTCATTTAAATGTATTAAAGTTACAAAATTAATAAGATTATATTTCAAAGTAAAGTTTTGTATATGATGTAATAGTTAACCGTTATTATGAGTTGATTTGTTGCTCGTAATATCTAATAGTTAGACTTATTAGCATTGACTTTCAATAATATCTTCATACTAATTCCTTTAATAAATCTGAACTATTGTAATATTATTGAATTATTTTAAGTAAAATGTTAGTAAAACTATTATTCTGATATTAAATATAAATTACCTTAATTTAAAGTCATTTTTGATTACATGTTAAGAGATATTTCCTTTATAACTCTAATACAAAATGATACTTAAATCCATTCTAAAGAATTTTCATTACAATGATACTTAACTTTAGATGATCTCTTAACTTTACACATCTGCTATAATCATCGTTTTAATAGGTGTTCAGAGCGAATTCATTTATAACTTTGGTTTGCATAAGCAAAATAAATTATTAATTATATTTGAATTGACCCCCTATTGTTTCTATTGACGTAAGATAATAATAGTGTATGCGAAATGCTTATGACTGGGTCATTTAATATTTAAACTGGTGGTGTTTTCTGTTCAGTAGCCTATTGTTCTGACAATTTAATTAACTTTAACTTTATAATTCTGTTAAGTAAAGTCCCAGCTGTTACCGAACTTTTCTTGCATTACAGTGTCCTCAGAACATTTAAACAGGTTTTAAATGTATACTTAAAAAATAATAATAATAATAATAATAAACAGAAGTTAATAATTAAATTGAAAAGGTCTATAACATAAACTGTTAACATAAATTGGTTTTATTTATTATTTTTTTTATTTAAAAATATAAGGTTAAAACCATTATACTATTTTAAATGTTAAACCCGTAACCATAAAACCTACATAAATAAATTTAATATTTAAATAGTAGAAATATGCATTCAATTAGTGCTATTAAAGGAGCTATAACTTTAATTATTAGAAAGAATAATTATTTGTTTAGATTTTACGATCTCAAAAACCTAGATGACTTATAACTTTAGTTACATGTTAAGTATTCATTAATATAAAAGAGCTACTTAAAGAATAGGAAAATATACGTTACCGACAGGGAGATTTGTTTTTTATTCCGTAGGAGAAATAATTGGTTCCATAAGAATTCATAGCCATAACCTTAAGATTTTTTAATTATTCTTGCAGCCCACTATAGTTATTTCATATTTTATTAGCAATAGAAATAATATAGTTAATGTGGATTTGCAGTAAATGTAATAGAAATAATATTGTTTGGCAGTTTATTAGAGAAAATAATCAACTTACTGCTATTTTGTGGTTATATTTTACGATAACTTTTTTATATAGGTAACTTTTAACTACACAGTTTGCAGATATTGATCATGCTTTATTATTTTCTTCAAACGAAATGGAAAAAAATAGGTATTTTGGTAAAATTTAGGAATGTAATTTCATAAAATGTTTAAAGAAAAATTATACTTTATCACAAATTTATACGTTTACCTAAACAAATTTTATAATGTGATCAAATAATAAGTTTTTTTTAGTTTATAAAAGCAATCAAATAAATGTATACTTATTTCTTACTGTTAATTTTGTAGTGCACGAGGATCGATACATTTTCGGAAATAAACAGTTATAGAATACAAAATATTGTTACTAAAAGCTTAAATAAATCTGATTATAAAGAAACTGTTGAAAATATGCTAATGGGCGGACCATATACTATATCTAATAAAAACCCATTACCGAAATTCACAAGAAATGTGATTGAAACATTAAAAAATTGCAAAAACGTAATAAACGACGATCTCAGAAGGAAACTAACAGTGCCGAACCCACTATTACTTAGGCTATATGGTCTCCCGAAAGTACATAAAACGGGTAAACAAATGCGACCAATAGTGTCAGGAATAAAATCTGCTACATATCTGATTGCAAAATGGTTAATCAAACAATTCCATCAACTAACTCCACTACCTTCAATGACAGTAAGAAACACGTATGAGTTCGTAAATGAGGCTCAAAAAATGTCATTATCTCCAGACGAATACCTTGTGTTCTTCGACGTAGTGTCTCTTTACCCCAGTGTCTCGGTATCAATAACTATCGACATGATAGAAACTTGGCTAAAATCCTCCGATCCCAGCAAGGAAGAAATCAACGAATATTTGCTACTTCTAAATTTATGCGTGTTCCAAAATTTTTTTCAATTTAATTCAAAATTCTACACCCAAGATGAAGGCACCGCTATGGGCAATCCATTGTCTAGCTTTCTGTCGAACGTTTTTATGAGCATGTTTGAAACAAATTTAAAAAAATGTATGAAATATTTTCCTAGAATATGGATAAGATATGTGGATGACGTGTTTGCAGTTTTCGATAAAAAGGAAAGCCTCCAAGATTTTTTCAAAGAGCTTAATGGGTTTTACCCTTCAATAAAATTCACCACAGAAATTGAGAAAGACAAACACCTCGCATACCTGGACATACAAGTAACAAGGGACGACAATAACAACCTATCCTTTAAAGTATACAGGAAGCCGACGCACACGGACAGATTTATAACCAATGATTCATTTCATGCACCTGCTCACAAAAGAGAGGCGTTAAACTCTATTGTTCGCCGGATGGTCAACTTACCGTTATCCCAAGAACACTACGAAGAAGAGAAACAATATATCTACCGGGCTGCAACACCCAACGGGTACAGTAAAAATATTATTGATCAAATTATAAAAAAGCTATGTTTAACAAAATTAAGATATCCAGAACTACACTCAATAATCACACTACAGATAAACGATGGGTAAAAATAACTTACAACAGACAATTAGCAAACACTGTAAAAAACTCACTAAACAAGCACGCTAACCTAAATGTAGCATTAACCTCTAATAATAGTCTAGGCAAAATATTAGGATCACCAAAATATCAAATTCACCACCTTCAGAAGTCAGGTATTTATTGCATACCTTGTAAAATATGCCCGAAAAAATGTATAGGTCAAACTATAAGAAACTTAAAAATTAGAACCAAAGAACATTTCTCTCACTTCAAGTACAATAGACCCGACAAATTAGCAATGGCCAAACACTGCTTACAAGAAAATCATTTTTTCAAGATAGAAAACACGACCATTTTAAAAAACGTAACAAAACAGAACTCACTGGACGCATGGGAAACTCTATTCATTAACCGGAACCAAAATCTTATAGTCTACAACGAATTAGGCCCCATTCAAAATTCCGTTCTCCTTTAATTATTTATATTTAATATCTGTATACTTCATAATTGTTGTTATTTATTTATTTGTCACCATAATTGCTTGTATTCATTAATGCTTCAATCATACAAACAGAATCATCACGTAATAATGATTTATATAAGAAACACCTTATAATTTTGTCATAAATTATAGCATTATTTATATTTAATATCTGTATACTTCATAATTATTGTTATTTATTTATTTGTCACCATAATTGCTTGCATTCATTAATACTTCAATAATACAAACAGAATCATCACGTAATAATGATTTATATAAGAAACACCTTATAATATATAAACAATATATATATATATAATGTATAATGACACCCCAAAACATGTTCTGGCGATCATTATTGGTGTTCTTTGACCACTCCCGACTTTATATCTCATCATACAACACACTGCAACAGCTTAGCTTTCGTATGGAAATTGGCTAATAATATTGATAAAATCTTTAAATAATATAAGTTTTTAATAAATCGTATTTGATCATTTAAATCGCATTTAAATATAGATTAAAATTAACCTATGAGAAACATACACAATAGGTGAAATTCACAATGTATAAAAATACTTTTGGAGGATAATTATTAAAGGAAACTAATTGTCATGTTCCATCAAAAGTAATACATGTATTATAAAATCAAATAATATACGTTTATTTATTTAACAAATTGAAAGTGTCTTGAATACCGCACAAAAGCAAACTAACATATGTATCAAAGTTATTATGTAACAATGGAGGGCAAAAGAGAAAATCATAAATATCTAATATCGGTTTTATGTACGTAATATTAAAACTAGAATTTTTACGGCTTATTTACTTTTATTTTAACGAACAACATACTTTTGTGAAATCTAAGAAAATTTTAAAAGTTTACAGGACGTCTTTTAACTTTTCCTTTGCTAGAGATGAAGCCGATTTAAGTTCAAACCCTCTTATCTAGAATTTGTTTGATGCTCAAAAATCTTATTAGTTTTATTAAGTTTTTATTTTACTTCCTTATTTGTTTTTGTCTATTACGTACTTATATAAGACAATATAGATATAATTAACAAATAGTAAGTTTCATGATCCACCATTTATGTAATTTAAATAAAACTTGATAAGTTAATACAACTATAAAATAAATCTTCATATTCTGTCGGATAAAAAATTGAAAAGAGTGTATAGTACAACAGAAAACATATGTTATTGAGTTTCACATAAGTTTCTTAAAAAATAACTACATTATTTGTGCATTCCCAGGATTAACAAATTAAACCATAGTTAATTTTAAAGTTATATGTTTTTAAGTGTAAAAGAACTTATTTTATATTACATTAAATACATGTTTTAGGCTACATACATCATATTTTAAAATGAACTTAAAATAGGCTAAGAATAGAACATACTTAATTTTAACATTGGTTTTATATTTAAGTGTATAAAAATTATATTTTAAAATTATTTTATGGTACAATTAACATTTCCAAAATCTCTAAAATACACTAATTTGTAGGCCTAGTGTTTTTGAGAAAAATTTCCATTGCCCTTTGATGCTATTAATGATAATATTACATGGTTAATTTTAATGATGTTAATTATTTTGGTATACACAGTTATTTAGGTTTTAAAAAGAGTTTTGGTGTTTCTAGAATATGAATACTTTATCTACAGAATAAAAGTCATAGTAGTGTATCCTTATACAATAAATAATGTAGGTAAATGAAAAAGCTACGGGGTTTAATTAATTCATGTCAAAGTCAGGTTTAAGAAGTCAAAAACTGAGCATACGAATAAATAATATAGTTTAACTAAATTTTAGACAGAAAATTTTGTAATTTTTTTCAACTGTTTTTGCCCTTGATCTAGTGATAAACTAATAGGAATGTTATATATTTTACAACGAAAAGCTTGTTTCTCTAGAAACATTCCGCTACTTTGTTGGGAACGCCTAGCTCTGTTGTAAAATAAATTACTATCACCTACTGGGAGACATGGCTCCGCTTTTCTGTTCGCCTAGGTGAAGCAACTTGTTGTCAAAATTTAATTTCCTAAATATTTTGACCAAAAAATTAAAATTTAACTCCCAGTAATTATAACACACTAGCTCAATTAAACGGACTCTTTTTTTTACTTTCTGTAAACCTCAGAGTTGTAAGTACACTGGAACTAACCTTGTAACGTAAAGTATCTGTGCTTTAGTTAGTTTAACTTATAATTTAACCAAGTGCTAATATCTGAAAACATGGGATACACTATTGGATGTGCAATACAAGTAATATAAAATCAAATTAATTTTGTTCTGCAAATAAAAAATTTTGAATTTATTCTCTTCTAAATTGAAACAGAAATTACAAAAAACTTAAAAACAAAATATTTAAATTCTTTGGTCATTTTTCCCTTACACAACAAATTCAAAAATACTTAACTTAATCTAAAAGGGCAGAAATTTCTATGAATTTACTTATTTTGATAATGACTTTTATTCTATTTATAATGTTAGTTAACCCTTAACTACTATAGACCGTCTATTAGACCGCGATGAAAATGTTCCGTTATTTCTCTCCCCCACTATGCGCTTTGAAACCCCCTCAATGTCAGTACCCTCCTAACTTGTTTGTGTCGGTAAGCATGAGTAAGCGAGAGAGTAAGGTTATTGCCGTTTATGAGATATTTAGCGATCGAGGTCCAGGAAACGTTCTATAGTATCTACGTAAGTTTTTGTGCGGTCTGATAAACGTTTTATAGTAGTTGCGTAAGTAATTGTGCGGTCTGATAAACGTTTAATAGTAGTTAAGTGACAGTTTGTAAATTGTGTTTTATTTAATTTTATGTGATTCTCTTAAGTTTTCACTCTGTGCCTACTACATCTTCTGAAAGTGTAAGAAGGAGCTCCCGGCCACCTACTATACGAGTTTTAAACTCAAAATTGCCCGAATTTGAAAGGCAATTATTACATTTGGTAAATGAAACTTTTCAAGATGAATCAGAATTTGATATTGAATTGGATGATAGTGATGAGGATCCCGATTACATATTTGAAAGTGATCATGATTCAGCTAGCGAACAAAGTGCAAATAGTGACATTGAAGAGGAAGTTGTATTTGACTCTGTTTGTAAGAATGAAGTGGATTTAAAAAGAAAGGCAGATTTTAATGCAGATATTAATACGGATTCAGAACATATGAATGTAAGCCAAGAAGAGGAACTAAATCAAGAAGCAAATTACGTTGATTTAATGCCTGTTAGTCTTGACAGTATACATAGTATTAATAACTGGAATAATGATGAAGAAAATGCAGCTAATGAAGTAGATGTTGGGAATCTTCAAAATTTACCACAAAATGACGAAATACCGGCACCACGCCTTAGAGGAGACAAAGTTTACTATTATGGAAGAAGAACAAAACAAATGATAAAAACAAAAAAAAACAGCTTTTAAGTGGAGAAAAGAACCTAGAAATCAAGCTGTTCGAACAAGACAAAGCAACATAATTACGCAACTGCCAGGATTGAAGTCAAAGGCGAGAGAACTTGGAACTAACCCTAATATTGATCAAATATGGGAATTGCTTTTCTCAAACGACATTCTCGAGGAAATTGTGCAATGGACAAACGAAAAAATCAGCAAAGTTAGGCCGAAGTATAACAAAATGCCATCATATGTCAATGATTTGGATATAATAGAACTAAAAGGATTTATTGGTCTTCTAGTGTACACGGCTGCCTTTAAATCGGGACACGAACATGCTTCAAGTTTGTTTGCCACAGACGGTACTGGTAGGGAGATTATCCGATGTATTACCACAAAGGAAAGGTTCTTGTTCCTCTTACAAGTTCTCAGATTCGACAATGCCAAAGATAGAAACGAAAGAAAAAAAGAAATGAAGGAGGCAGCTATATCAAATATTTTCTATAAGTTTATAGAAAACTGCAAGCTTGCTACACGATGGGGGCGTCTGTTTGCATTGATGAAATGCTAGTACCCTTTAGAGGTCGATGTAATTTCAAAATTTACATGCCTAAAAAACCGGCGAAGTACGGATTAAAAATTCAGTGCCTTGCAGATGCTAAAAATAACTACTTATTTAATGCCTATATCTATACTGGCAAGGGTAGCGATGGAAAGGGCCTGACAGCACAAGATGAAAAAGAACTTCTCATTCCAACTCAAGCTGTTTTGAAGCTAATAAAACCTATTGAAAATTCAAACCGAAATCTTACTGCCGACAATTGGTACAGTTCCATTCAACTTGTAAATGAGCTTAATTCAAAGGGATTAACATATTTAGGTACATTAAAAAAAAACACGAATGAGATCCCTCAAGACTTTCTTCCAAACAAGAACAAGGACGTGCAAAGTACAATGTATGGCTACACCAACAACATGACTCTCATATCTTACGTTCCCAAAAAGGCAAAGGCGGTCATATTAGTTTCGTCCATGCACCATGGGCCAGCTATCGACGAAGCGACAGGAAAGCCTGAAATTATCGCTGAGTACAATAGAACAAAAGGACACTATTGACATGAAGTGCTCTAACTACTCATGTTCAAGGCGTACACAAAGATGGCCTATGGTCATATTCTACACAATGGTAAACATTGCTTCCGGTGTGAACAGCTATGTCTTGTACAATGCTTATGCTGACACCCCAGAACTGAGCAGACTGGATTTTTTTAAATGTTTGGCTAAAATGCTGACAGAACCATTGATCACACGAAGACTTGAAAAGGGATATCTTCGAACAGATATGAAGCTTACCTTGAAGAGGATCCTGAAAGTAGAAGATGCTCCACAAGACCAAGACAACGAAGTTCTTCAGCAGAAGAAGACCTGCACCATCTGCCCTCCACGGTTAAAGCGAAAAACCAGATTTATGTGCAAATTTTGTGCTAATCCAATATGTTTAGAATGCTCAAAAAAAGTTTGTGTTCAGTGTATTAGACAAATACAGGACAAACAGTAAACAAATTGTGCACTTGTTTTTAAAAACTTTAAAGCATACTTATTTTTTTGATTTTACGTTTTATTATTTTGTTTTTCCGATGATAAACATTTCATTTTTGAGTTTTTCATTATAAATAGATCATATATTATCTGGTTAAATTATTTACTATCTAGTTTTTAAGTTATTTAAACATTTAAAATAATTGCCATTGCTACCAATAGTTTTAAGCATTTTTTGCTATTACTAAGTTTCAAGTTTTAAAATGGTTTTCACTTTTTACTAAAATGTTTTTTTATTTCTAACATGCAATTATTTTTTTTTAAATCCTGTATTAATGTTATAATATGTAAATAAAACATTTTTATATTCAAACGGTAATTTTTTTTATATTAGTAAAAATCAATATGGTCAGTCTTAAAATTGTATACAAATTAATGATTGTTGGTTTTAAAGCTAAGAAATAACTTTCTGGTCAGTAAAAAAGCTGTCTAATCATTTTAAATATTTTGTTCACATGATAAACTACTGGAAAATACCAACTATTAAAAAAAAAAAAATAAAAATTTTGAATCTTAAAAAATATTTAAAAAATAAGTGTTTTTTATTAGTAATATGTATATATATGTACATGTATTGAAAAACAAATTATGAAAAAATGATTTTCATGATAATATGTTGGGGGAAAGCCTAAGAAACATAAATATATTTCTTTAAATAAAAATAAAAAATTGTGTTGTATTTTTTTTTTACAATTAAAAAAGCGGTCTGTCAGACCCATCTATAGTAGTAAGGTGATTTTTTTATCTATAGTAGCCAAGGGTTAATTAAATCTTTTTATTATTAAATATTATTATTTTTTAAGCTTTTTCTTTAATAAAATTTTAATTTAATTTAATGAATTCAACTTGATACACCACAAGAGATTAATAAAATATCTAACACAGTATAATAAATAAATTTTTAGTGAATTTACTCAGGCAAAATCTTAGGGGAAATCTGTAACGTATTTTCGCTTTTCACAGAACTTATAAGTTGTAGCTGCATATCCTTCGACTAGAGGTACTAAGTCACAATCTGTTTGGTGCCTGTAAATTACAGATGTTTTCTTTCTGGAAGTTTGCTGTATAATACAGATGGCGGGTGTGCAACAGCTCCCTGATGTCTGATGGCGGTGTTTTCCTAAAGTTGGCTGATGGTCCTAGGTCCGTTCGTCCGGTTATCACACGATTTCTAGAAGCCCATGTCAATTTACTCGCCAATTCGTAGCCTTTTATCCCGAATGACAGTTAGTTTACTATGTCATTCCCATTGAAATTTTTCTAAGTCCGAATTCTTGTCTCAAGTAGCGCAGATTCTTCTTGTAACTTCACTCACAGAAAAATTATTGTATGATTTGTCAAGTTTTAATGCTCGCTGACGATATTTCTAAAAAAGCCCCCGAGAGTCGCTGGGTACCCTGTATTTATACCCAGTTTCCCTCCGAATCAGGTATGGCCTCGCAGGTATTTTGCAAAATTTTGTCGCATCCTCCAATTTGCAATTTATAAAAAAAAATTTCCTTTGCTTAGTATCAATTATTTTAGTGACCTTTTTCCTTTATAATTTCTTTAATTATTAATTGTTTTAATAAAAAAATATTTTTTAAAGTTGATTTCTCAGTTCCTAATCATTGGCAATCCCACATCCCCTCTTCTCTCCATGCCCTCGTGCGCTGAGGTTTGCCGCGTTTTCTTAGTCGTTTCTTCTGTTGTTATTGGATTTTCTTTAATAACTTTACTACTTTCCATCGGATTTTCCTACTTGGATTTTCTTTCTTCCCACATCTTCTTCTTTACGCACGAACTCGAATGGTAGTTGTAGGACATTTCGTTTGTATTTTCGCGTGTCCCGACCGCTTTCCGCAGATTTTCGCCACGATGTCTTCCATTTTCCAAAGATTTCCTTTTCTGCAGTTCTTTTTCTTGTGGTTTAATGTTTCTAGCCGCAGTCTTGCTTCTTTTGACCTTTTTGTCCTGGTTTTTCTTGGACTTAACAGTTTTACGAATTTACCCTATTTGTGCTTTACTTTATACTACCGAAATTTATTTTATATACTAAATCATTATACAATTTGTTTAGCTACTAATCTATTTTAATTATTTATGGACTTTAAAACTTTATTTTACCCTAACTTTTGTTCTTTAAGGTGTTACAATTGTCACTTTTCCATTCAAATTATATTTAACTTGTTCTTTTAATTTTCCATTAAAACTTTACTTAAATAATACTTTTTATACATTACCTTTAAAATAACTTTATTTTTTTGTACTTTTTTACTATACAAAATTCGCCACTTTAAACCATTTTCTTTAATATTAACATTATGAGCTTTTGTCATATGACATTTACTTTTTGGAATTTTTTCCTGAACCAAATATTACCATTACGTTTGGATTTTAAGTTAAATTGATTTTTTTGTTTAACTTTAAACGCATATTACGTAAGCAATTTCCCTTATTACGTTTCGAGAATTAGATGCCCAATACATACGCGTTTAGCGTAATGCATTGACCACATAAAACCACTAATTCGCCAATTCCTAAATCCCGGCTATTCTCGGCTCAGAAATCAGATAATTTCGGCTGTTACTTTTGCCGTTTTAGACGTGTCGAGGTCAAGAGTCGTTTTTCGCCAGATAACTCCCATCTTCCCTGACTTGCATTTCTATGACCTACATACGTAAGATGCCCGTAGTAGCCTAGAAAGATTTATTTTCCAAAAAAAATTCAAAAAATTCAAAATTTTGGGAATTGCACGGACATTTTCCGTTGCAATATATATACATATATAATTACTGTCTATTTAATAAGAGTAACAATTGTTTTATTCCTTTACTTGTTTGCCTGAAAATTTGATTATCTTTATGTACAAAATATATATTTTTTCGTTTCTATAAGTTGTTTCCAATTGTCGCATTTCTTTTTAGTTAGTAATTTTAAGCCAAATATATAAAGCTGTTTTTGTTTCATGATAGGCTTAATTGAGTGTTTGGTTTGAGTCGTCGAAAATATGTTACGTACGCAATATAATGCTTTATGTATAGTTGCATTTAATATTGTTTGTACGTTTTTAAGTGATCTGTTATTTTTACGTGCGAATTTTACAAGCGTTATTTGGTTTTAGCAGCAGCTTTTAAACCAAACCAGTATGGTGTTATAACAAATACAATTCATTCTTACAAAATCAAAATAATAATTTTGTATGTAATAAACACATATATATGTTTAAGAATAATATAACTACTTTTAAATTACATAAACATTAGACTTAATTACTATCATCTAGTAAAAACAGAAGTTTGTGGCCATAAGTCAAAAAATAATCAGCTGTAAGGAAAACCAAATTATTAGCATCGTTATTATTTTTTTATTTTGAAAACCTGTCTTCTTCACCTGATAATATATTCGCCACGGGAATGAAATCAAATATATATGTCTTAGTTCCAAATTAGAGATTCTTCTCTAAACCAATCCAGAAAACTACCACTATCTAAGTGATAATAGTTATCATTTTAACTCATAATTTTAGTTGTATTTTAAGAAAAACATACAGATGCAACTACACATTAGGTATGGGATTACATAACCGTATAAATTCTGTTTATAGTTTTAGTAGACCAGTTTGTTATTTGTTTTATTTAAAAGTTTTATAATTCATTGTTAAATGGGCTTTTATTGTTAATAATAGATACTTGTAGCAGATTTAATGTGGCTCCTCCCATTCCCCAACCAGGTCGGTCTTGGATTGAACGACATGGTCAGGAGTGGGGGAAGGCGGGTATATATATACAGGTCTATAGAATACAGCTCTGTAATATTGTCTGTATACTTTAGTATTGTTAAAACCATCTGAGAATGATGACCATGTCATCGAAATGTACGTCATAAGGGTAGCGTAAAACATAACTTACAATTTATTTGTTTAGTTATTGTTTTTTTTTCTTGTTTTGTGGTTCGGTGTTTTTATTCAAATCAGTGTGTATAAATCCTGTCAAAATTTTAACTTAACAAACCTATAATTTAGTTGCATACAATAAATGAATTAGATGACATTACGAAAGTTTTAAGTAATACTGATAGTGACACATGACAGCTACGAAACGATCCAGAACAAACCAAAAGAGCATCGTAAAATATATAAGATAATTAATTTACAAAATAACTATTTTTATAAAAACACTATTTTGTGTTTCACTTCCAAGAGACCTATACTAATTTAATCTAACTTTTAATGTTTTTATAAAGTTTATAATTTGTATTTGTTTAAAACTGGAAATTGTATTAACAGTGAATTCTGACAGTTTTATTTACACGCAATACAGAAATATGAAAATATGGTATTAAACTGTATTTTATAATGTATATTTAGTATTTAGAAACTTATAATGTGTTGATAGTGTAACACAAATTCGCAAAATAAGGATTTTCAGTAAATAAATATTAGAAAACAATAAATGTTTCACTAGAGGGATCGTCAGAGAAAATTATATTTTTTATAATATTTAAGTATTTAATTAGTATTTGAATTGAATTTAGTTCTTAGTTGCTGGATTAATCCATGTTAATAAAACTTATCTCTGTATTTACATAACGAGATCGTTTTTTGAGCTTAGATATTGACGGAGAAAGTATCTGCAAAATCGTTTTAAAGTTTGCAAATTTAATTCTAGTAAAGAATATCTTGCAAGTACAAATAAAATGTTTTTCGATGAGAATTTGGCCTACCTAATTTATTAAATTACAAGTGAAAAAACATGGACCAAGACCGGGATTTGAACCCAGGACCTTTCCCTTTCCGTAACAACACTCTACCAACTTAGCTATCCTGATCCTCCAGATATCGGTCGATGTTATCTCACTTGTACGGTTTTACTGCATTTATGAATTAATAGACTGAATACCTCGCATTGCGACATTAAAAACAATCTCAATTCTTTTTGCAGCCTTCAGTGGTGTCCTTTATTATTATTTTTAATTTGTAATAAATTACCTCTGCTTACACGCTTCCTCAGCAAGGGTTAAATTAATTAAATTACAAGTGCAAAACTAGGACCAAGACCGGAATGTGAACCCAGGACCTTTGCCTTTCCGTGGCAAAACTCTACCCACTGACCTATCCTGATCCTCCAGATAATTCCATCCTCCTGATCCTACCTAATTCCATCTTTGTAACGTTTTTATTGATAGAATTTATTTGTAAAAACAAGAAAATATCGAGTAGGAGCAGTAATAATCAGCAGCAATCCATTGCACATGAAATTAAGACATCGTAAGACCACGATCTTTCTTGTCATCTCTTTGAGTTGGAGTGTCACAATACACTGAAAATTTTATTCGAAACACTTCTAAACCTGTCGGCATAAATGAAAAACATAGACAATTAAACAACTTTTGTTTTAATTTTATATTATCTAGAACTTAAAAGTTATAAGCTCAAAATAAATGGTTATGTAATTATTGTTGTTATGAATACTAAATGTGTGACATTGTCCTTCTGTTTCTAAATAAATATTTTAAGTTAGGGTGTTTATTTATCATATTTTCTACTTTGTGTAAACAATTTTGTATAGATTTTCTACAGATAATAGAAGAAAACTATTATTGATTTAGGAATTAATATCTTGCTATACAAATTTAAAAGATAAAATCATAAATTACAATTTATGGTGAATGTTTACCTAGATAATGCATTACGGTTAAACTATATAACTGACCCGACTATAACATTTTGTATCGTATGAAATTAAATACACCATTACATGTAGTATATCAGATAACCTGTTCTAATGAAACATTAATCTATAATGTACTATTATTAAGGTATACAGATACATATTACTTCAGTGTAATTTATTGCTTTTACGGTTGTGTGATTTTTGGAGTCTTTTTAAAATTTACTGAAATGAACCATCCGAAAGGAAGTAAATAGTTAAAGTATTTAATATCGAGATTTTGTTTTGTTGCTTTACGAACAGTAAGCATCCTAATTTTCAATTTCAAATCGTAATGGTAATTTCCAAAAAATAAAAGAGAGGAATTTTAAGTTATGTCTAAAACCTTGTTTAGTGGATTAAACATCCACTATTTTAATTCTATATGTCATTTTATAAAAATTATCACCTTGCATTAAAATCGTGTTTGATATTTTAACAGATTAAAATAAACCACTATTCATTACGTTTTGATCGGTAAAGTATCTCTTAAAATTTTAATTTTAATTAAGAATATTTAATGTTCTTTATCGAAAAAACCAGAGTTGTCTAGTAATTGATTACTATTATTTACGTTTATTTACCTATTCTTAAGAAAAATATATTAGGCTCTAACAAATAGTTTTGCTTCAATCAGTTTAAATTTACTTTAAATTAATATCACATTCTACGTCTTAAGTTTTAGTCAGAAAAGTACAACTGTTATGTAACATTTTCTTCAAAAATATAATATTGATGAAATTAACAAAGCTACTTAAGCAAGATGAGACAGGTGGAGGGAGAGAGAGCTTTTAAATTGTATTTGGAAGTATGCCAACGAAATTACAGGTCTAGAATAACACTTGCAAAAGAAATTCTGCTTTAAGATAATTATTCTTTATTTAAGAACAAAATATTTCACGTTTAAAATATGGTAATCTAATATCACTCTTGCATTTAATAAACTAAAATAACAATTGAAGGTATTTGTATTATGTTAATTTGATAATGTTTAACGCAACAGGAAAATATTAAAGTCATCATTAATTTATTTTGTTAATTGTTTCTATTTATTGTTAGGTAATTGTATATTTTTAAACCATATGTTTAAATTTTTAGTTATGTCCTTTAATATATAAAATATTTAAAATAAGCCACGTAATTGACTTAGTTTTCCTCCTTTTGAGTCTCATTTTTACAAAGTTTTTGAGTCTACCACAGGTGGTCATACAGTAAAAGAATAATGTATTTATCTATATCAGTAATTATTTAAATTCCATTTAATTGTGTTTTATTTTACAACGAAAAGCTTGTTTTTCTGGAAACGTTCCGCTACTTTGTTGGGAACGCCAAGCTCTGTTGCAAAATAAATTACTATCACCTACTGGGAGACAATGGCTACTCTTTCCTGTTCGCCTAGGTGAAGCAACTTGTTGCCAAATATTTAATTTACTAAATATTTTGACCAAAAAAAAAATTATATTTAACTCCCAGTAATTTAACATACTAGTTCAATTTAACTGACTCTTTTTACTTTCTGTAAAACTCAGAGTTGTAAGTACACTGGAACTAACCTTGTAACGTGAATTATCTGTGCTTTAGTTTAACTTATAATTTAGCCAAGTTCTAATATCAGAATACATGGGATACACTATTGGATGTGCGAGACAGGTAACGTAAAATAAAATTAATTCTGTTCTGCAAAATAAAAACTTTGAATTTATTACTTCTAAATTCAAACAGAAATTTTAAAAAACTGAAACACAAAATATTTAAATTCTTTGTTAATTTTTAAATTACACAATAAATTCAAAAATAACTAACTTAATATAAAATGGCAGAACTTTCTATGAATTTACTTACTTTGAAAATTGCTTTTATTCTATTTATAATGTTAATTAATTAAATCTTTTTATTATTAAATATTATTATTTTTAAACTTTTACTTTAATCAAATTTTAATTTAATTTAATGAATGCAACTTGATACACCACAAGATTAATAAAGTATCTAACCCAGTATAATAAATAAATTTAATGAATTTACTCATGCAAAATCTTAGGGAAAATCTGCAACGTATTTTCGCTTTTCACAGACCTTATAAGTTGTAGCTGTATGTCCTTCGACTGGAATCACAAGTTGTCTCGTGCCTGTGAATTACAGATGTTTTCTTTCTGGAAGTTGGCAGATGGTCCTAGGTCCGTTCGTCTGGTTATCCCACGATGTCTAGAAGCTCAAGCACGATTTTTGTATGTAAAAAGAAAGAGACCGAGAGTCGCTGGGTACCCTGTATTTATACCCAGTTTCCCTCCGAATCAGGTATGGCCTTGCTGGTATTTTGCACCCTTTTGTAGCATCCTCCAATTTGCAATTTATAAAAGATTTTGTTTTCCTTTGCTATAGTATTAATTATTTTAATGA
>JAGFPH010006092.1:62147-74469 GCA_018207615.1 Philaenus spumarius | reverse complement strand
CTATTGTGCGACATCGGGGATGGGCACTTGTCGACTGCCTTTGTATTAGAGTTATTGCTGTTTGTCCCAGTGTCATTATGCAAACTTTTTTAATTGAAAGAAAAACTTAAAACAAAATATATCATTCGCTGTGTTTTGATCGCGTGATTATTTTTATACCAAATATGAAGGAAATCGGTTGATTTTGGGGAAGGCAAAGTAAATAGTTAAATCCTATGTGTTTTCAAATATTTTTTATCATCGTGAATACGGAAATAAATTTACATTGAATAATGATGTTGAGTTTTATAAAAACCTCTTACTTACTACTGTACACAATAATCATCACATTATAGTGGCCTGACAGTTTTTTTGTTAATTAAATGCAGTATTAAAATATAGACATTAAGTAAAACTATTAAATAACTGTTCTATATACATCGAGCATAAAATACAATTAAAATTAAATACATCTTAATATTATAGACAAACAGAGCATGGGCTACACGAAAATATAAAATTACACATCTTATTGCAGTACATAGCACGGATAAAAATTAAACATAGGCTATTCCTTCTAGCTACTTGCACACTAAACAAAATTTTAATAGGCTATTTAGGGACAGGCGAAACAAGTACATCATTAATGATAGTCTATTATTTATCTTTAATTTAATTTATAAATTTAATATAATTTGACTAATACAGTATATTTAACGGAAATCTTGAAATTTTTTTGAACTATCTAGTTTTGTGAAAAATAGCTACTTTATTGGTTCATTAAGTTATTAGTCTAATGTGGTCAATAGAGTAATATTAGTTTATTTATTTCAATGACGTAGGTGTGCCATATAAATTTAATATATTCCCTTATAAGGACTTACGCTTATTTAATAATACTTGGGTTGATTTTGTTGTCAATTTTCAATGCCCAATGCCCAAATAAAGAGTAAAGTATTTTTTATGAGTTTTCAATTCAAAACATAAAGCCTTGGTTATTGTTTGATTAACGACAATGTTAAGCATGTCAGGCCACTATAAGGTGATGATTATTGTGTACAGTAGTAAGTAAGAGGTTTTTATGAAACTCAACATCATTATTCAATGTAAATTTATTTCCGTATTCATGATGATAAAAAATATTTGAAAACACATAGGATTTAATTATTTACTTTTCCTTCCCCAAAATCAACCGATTTACTTCATATTTGGTATAAAAATAATCACGCGATCAAAACACAGCGAATGATATATTTTGTTTTAAGTTTTTCTTTCAATTAAAAAAGTTTGCATAATGGCACTGGGACAAACAGCAATAACTCTAATACAAAGGCAGACGACAAGTGCCCATCCCCGATGTCGCACAATAGGCCTGAGGGTAAGGGTTTTATTACGGTCATTTATATTTGCCTCACGCTGAGGTGAAATGAACTATATGCATTTATTAAGTGGATTTTTAGTAACTTAACCCCCCAAACCCACATAAAATTTAGATTTTTTTGAAAACCTTACTTAGCGAGCACCTAGGGCCCTAAAGGAAGCTTTATACCAAATTTCATTCTAATCAGTTCGGTGGTTGTTTTTAGTAACTTTGAACCCCCAAACCCTCCTAAAATTTCGAATGTTTTGAAAATATTTCTTAGTGAGCACCTATGGCCCTAGAGGAAGCTACATACCAAATTTCATTCCAATCCGTTCGGTAGTTTTGGAAAAATCGTGATTTAGTAACTTTGACACCTCAACCCATCATAAATTTCGAATTTTTTAAAACACTTTCTTAGCGAGCACCTATGGCCGTATAGGAAGCTACATACTAAATTTCATTCCAATCCGTTTGGTAGTTTTGGAGAAATCGTGATTTAGTAACTTTGACCCCCCCCCCCCCAATCCCCCTAAAATTTCGAATTTTTTGAAAACCTTTCTTTAGAGAGCACCTATGGCTCTAGAGGAAGCTACATACCAAATTTCGTTCTAATCCGTTCAGTAATTTTTGAGAAATCATGATCAGTGAGTCAGTGGAATTGGCTTATATATATATATATTGGCTATTTATCTATTGTTATTTGTCAATTTCTAAACTTAATTAGACTTTACTTTAATTATTAGGACGATAATTACATAAATTTAATTTAAAGGAATTATTTTGCTGCCTTTAATTAATCCAGAAAGCAGCCACATGAATAACGAAACATTTTCGGTCCAGTCATAATAAATTGAAAGAAATCAAAAGGTTATATCGTGGAAAGAAATGCTACGAAGTGGCTTCACGCACAATCGCATACCTGTCAGCCAATGATGAATGAGAGGGATGAATAGTACGATAACCCCCTCCCCACCGCAGCCCTTAAGCCTGTCTGCTTTGTACCCATTGTAACACTGAACCCTACTGAAAATGCAACAATGTCTTTGAAAGAACTGTGCAATATAATGTTTAAAGATTTATAAGATTTTAGGAAACGAAGGATAACGCTGAGTTCGTTATTTTTCTCGTATATTATGTAATCGAGAAATGTATACGGTTCTCAAAATCGGTTTTATCCTTTTTAACACGTATCTTAGTAGATATTTTGGGTAAAATCAGTGTTTTATCTGACTTTCATATTGAAAGCCATTTTTTATCTGCTGAATAAAGTTGATATCAAGAAGTTTGCTATAAATTCAATTGTGTAGATTTTACACTTATCGTAAGTTCATATAGGTACATTATACTAGTACCTCTGTGAACAGTAGACCTCGCTCGTTGAAATAACAAATGTGGTTTTGAGCTTAGGTTAAACATAGTGTGCCAGTAAGGAAGTAAGCAGGAGGTTTAGCCAGTGAAACATTATTTTGCAGTTCCCACGATTCCGGGGTTTCTAGTTCTCGTTTTTTTTTTTCTTGAGCTTTAACTGCTAAAGATTTTCTTTTATCATTGTGTTTTGTGTAGGTTAATAATACGTAAGGTAGCTACAAATATCACGTTATTGAGAGAAAACATAGAATTAAATATTTACATACTTAAATAACTAAAACTTAACAATGTATTTACAGTTCTATATCATATTCCAATATTAGAAATAATAAAAACAAACGATGTTAAAGCGTCGTGATAGTGATCTCAACCCGTGTACCAACACTTCTCACGCTGTCTAACGGTCATTTTTTGTATGTCCTTTATCGCCGCGAGGTTTCATTTGTTTCATCTCATTTTGTAATTCAAGTAAAGCAAAGTAAAATACTTTTGTAAAATAATAATTTACAATAATATAGTTCAATTCTTTGAATTATCTCTACGCTTTCTTATAATAAATATGTCAATTTTTGGCAAAGGATATATTCCTAAATTACTATTCAAAACAGGCCTAGTTTTGTTAGCAGTCTTGTAGTATTAACATAAAAACTAGTGTTTTCAAAATAATAAATTTGAAATTGATAATTATTTGTATACAGTTCTATTTAGAACTAAATTACGAAACTTTTTTACATTTATGAAAAAAATTACAAAAAATGTTTACTACGTTTTATGTAGGCCTACAGTTTATCTTTTTCCTTTCTTTACTGAACATGCTTCTTTCTTGAGCTAATAACTTTGTTAATTTTACTTCGATAATTTTTTGTTTACTGGCATATATGAATTCTCTGAACCTTTATCTACAAAAAAAAGCTAAGGAACATTTTTGAATTGGTTTAGAATAAACGTATAAAAACATGATTAAAATACAAAAACTTGGACGATTTTTAACAAATTTGAAGTTTACGGCCATTTTGTGAGCTTGCCGATAGAGATACCGAAAAAAATCAAGAATACAATTTTGTTGAAAATCTAATTTGCTACTCGCAAAATATCATTAGTTTTTAAATTCGACTTACGGTTAAGCCACAAACTGGCTTTGGAAAAAAACTTACACTGAGAAAAACGGTCCGGCCGCCATTTTTATTTTATTTCAGGGGTGGGAAATGGAAATAACCGTATATATGCATGGCTCGGCCTAGGAATAAGGAACGTCCATGCAAAAAATCATCAACATCGGTCAAGGCGTTTGGCCGTAATCGTGAGACACACAGACGAAATGCCGAACGGTCGAGAAAACTGAGACCTCGCTTAGCTCAGTCAACAATCTATATTATAGTGTCATTTGATTTCCAATTTCAACCAATCAATGTTTAATAATTGTGCGTTAGTTCCCGAACATGTTTGCTTTTACTGAAAGAAACTTGCGTAATTATTTTAAACCCCTGACACAAAAACTACTGAACAGATTTTGTTTGAATCACAGCTAAGAACACTCTCGATCAAGTCACCTTTCAAACGTAACAAAACAACTAAATCAATATCGGTTCATCTGTTTGGTAGCTACGCTATCACAGACAGATACACGGATACACACTTTAAACTTATAACACCCCTCTGTTTGCGTCGTGATACACGTGTGGCATTGTAGCTCCCAAACGGAAGAACCGATTTTGATTTAACTTTTTTTTATCTAAGGGTTCTTAGCTACGACGCAAAAAATCAATTCAGCCGTTTGAATATCATAAGCTTTTTTCTAGTTGATGAGTCGGTTTTTTTTTTTTTTTTTTTTTTTTTTTTAATACTACTAGACCCCGCAATGCTTTGCTATTTCTTGATTTAATTTAAAATGTAGTTATTCCATTTCTTTACATTAACTTAAGTAATCGAATTGCAAAATGGTTTTTATACCACTTAAGAATATACTGCACAAATTTAGATTTAGAATTTGTAAACCTTTAAGCCTATAGATAATACAGTAAACCTTTTGTTTGCTTTTACCAAATCTAAAAAAACTGATAGTTGTGAAGAATTGTAAAAAACCTGATTCTGAATTAGCCCAATTGGTTGCAAATAAACGTGTTTTGGTTCATTGTAGGCCTAACCTAAAATTATGTTCATTTTTTTATTCAAATCAGCTGTTTTATATACAATACGTAACAACCCATGTTTGAATTAAATTAAAATATAGTAAGCATTAGTTTATTTTTGTTTTTGTTTGCTTTAAGTTGGTAAATCTAACCTAAAAAAGCTGATGGTTTTGAAGAATAATAAACCGATAGGTAAAGTTGCTATGGTAATGAATGTAAATAAACATGACGTGTTGCTTAGCTTTTTACTAGAACAGCTGTTTTTGTACGCTATGATCTTGAGTCCATACAAAAGTGGTTGTTTAGTTTTTTCAAAATTTGAAACTTTTTCGCGGAAACTCTTCAAATTTTCTTTATATAAAAACCTAATTCAGACTATTACGAACATTTTAAAACAAAAAATAGCCCAATTGGTCCAACCATTCTCAAATGATGCGCTTACAAAGGAACAATAATTCATTTTTATTATATAGGTGAAATTGCAGTTGAGTTGGGACCATTGCCGCTGTCCACAAAATTTTAAAGCAATAAATGTTTCAGATTACTGGGAAATCTTCATTTTCGAATCTCTGGAGTAGCTACATTATAACCAACTTCGGTTTTTATAAATAACACATTTTTGAACGAATAAAAATATATAAATAAATAAACGGTACCAGATAACTGTCACATACTTCTCCCAGTTTAAACTTTATACCTTCCCAAGAGTAGCACAGGAGGTGGTTATTGAGAATTGCAAAAGTAGGACATACCATGGACAATATTAGATGTATATGTAATACACATCCATATTAAATTTCATTCAAAATATTAACTAATAAATGTTATTATTTGATTATTAAAACTATTCGATTGATTTCGAACAAATTTGCACCAAACAAGTCAATTAGGCCTATATAGATGCACGAAAAAAGGGTTTGAAACATTTTGAAAAACAAGCCCCTTTTTGGCCAAAAACCACAAAAAATCAGTTATTATTATTATTAATATTACCTAAACGAGAAGTTTTAGAAAGATGCAGTTTCTTTCCTATGATAGGGAACATTAAGGGCTACAAATAAGCCAAATTTTATCAAAATCGTTAAAGCCGTTTTTGAGAAATTTTGATTTTTATCGTTTTTTGGTCATTTTTGGGGGGTAAAACCCCTTAAAAATCAAAAATTTGGAAAAATGAAAAAAAAGCCTGGAGATATACTAGTACTACACCTACATACTAAAGTTCATCAAAATCGGGCCGTTGGTATGGTCTCCAGCTCTTTACACATCCTAACAGACACACGGACAGACATCACCAAAAAAACAATAATTCCACTAAAAATATGTTTGGGTTCAGGGAGCACCAACACAGATAATTAAACTAAACAATTTTTTGGGGGTTCAGGGAACACCAAAACAGATAATTCCACTAAAAATTCAAATTCGAAAATTTGGACGAAAACAACACTTTCTCCATATACTACGTATAGGGAGGGGGGGGGGGAAGTAGATGTTCGTTTGTACACGATCTTAAATCTCCGAAAGTTCTCCACCGTTTGCTTTGAAATAGTTTAAGCAAAGTTTAATTTAAATATACGCCCGTTTTTATATACTTTTTGTAAAACAACTCCATGTAAGACGTGAAAACAAAAAAAAATATATATACTACTAAATAGTTTACGACAGTAAGAGCGCCTTACTAAATGATAAATAAATATGTTTACTGTTGACACAGTAGTCAGATGTTTGCACAAATATTTGCATTAACAGCTGATTTCAAGTTTTGAAGCTATTTTTGTATTTCTAACTTTTAGGTTAGGTTTTTATTAAAGTGTAGACCTGAGCATTACCATTGAAGAAACAACACTATAAGAAGCGAAACCCCCATGTTATCAGAGGTAACACTTTTCAACAGTCGCCTAGTTGGGATCGAGGCCAACAGGTACCGCCAGCAGCATCGCCGAGCGGATTGTACCTTCTCGGTTGGGACTGTACCGTCGGTCGGTCGCGTCTTCGTTTGTGAAGTCACTCTAATGGGTCGGATGTTTGGAGTTTTGTAATTTTTATTTTTATCTGTGATAGAGAACATTAATTAACATTATTTTTTTCGTTAGTTTTAAAATTAACATTTTACTTTTATTACCGTAGTTTAACTTCAAAAAATTCACCAAACTCCATAGCAATTTCATCTGTATTATAATTCTTATTTATATAAAGCTAACATTTGGAAACCCTGTTTTTTTAGTGTACTTTCAAGTTCAAAGAGTTTACCTGGTTTTAGAAGTGCATTTTTATTAAATCTTTAACTTAAAATTTTTTATGCTTGGTTTCTTAAGAGATTTGTAATATTCTATTTGTATGTATGTTGTTTTCCAATGTATGTATGTGTCAGGGGTGGATACAGGATTTAATTTTGGGAGGGGTCTGTCTGTATGTGTTTTTACAAAATATTTAATATTTTTTAAAGTAGAAATGATATTGAACTCAAACTTTGTATACCTATTTGATGCGTAACCTTTTATCACTGTACGAAAAATTAGAAAATTATTTTAAGTGTTTTCAAAATGGCGGCCGTTTATAATTTTTAATGTCAAATATCTCAAACACCGCTGACTTTACAAATAAATTACAAGAGACAAAAAAGTGTACTCTTTTACAACGTCAAAGACAAATACAATGGTGTTTTTATTTTGTCTGTAGCTCAAAGGATAACAGAGATATTGACAAAAAAAGGAAAAATGTATTTTTTGGTAGTTGTCAACAATACCCAGAATTACTCTAAAAACAAAATATTTTAAAGTTATTATGAGCTAAAATAATCAATTATTATGTTCCGAGCACTTTCTGAGCTGATTCTACTAGCAAAAAATAATAAAAAAAGTTCATATATTCATAGGCTCGGAAATGCTTCGTTAGAGAGTTCTTACCCGTGTTTCAGATTACTCACAGAAACGAATCCCTATTGAAATATGTAGGACGTTAATTTAGGTGTGAAATTTAATTGAATTTACGTTAATGAGCAGATACGTTAAAAAAATAGGTCCCAGTACTGTAACTGAAGTAATTGTTGCGATATTTGACCCAAAACGAAAAATTCTGTCTCAATTCGGATAAACTATTTTGTTTCTAGAATAATTCTGGGTATTATTGTTGACAACTACCAAAAAATACATTTTCCTTTTTTTGTCAATAGCTCTGTTATCCTTTGAGCTATAGACAAAATAAAAAAACCATTGTGTTTTTTATTAAAAAAATAAACTTTTTTGTCTCTTGTAATTTTTTGTAAATTTAGCGGTTTTTGAGATATTTGACATTAAAAATTATAAACGGCAGCCATTTTTGAAAATATTTAAAATAATGTTCTAATTTTTCGTACTGATAAGAGGTTATGGACCAAATAGGTGTACAAATTTTGAGTTCAATATCCTTTCTACTTACAAAAATATTAAGTATTTTGTAAAAGACACATAAAGACAGACGAAAAAATAAGCATCGTAGACCCATGTTCATATTGTGAAACATGTTTGTCTGGATCCCAGGAACATATACACAAAAGGGGTCCAGAGAGTTCGGGGACACTCTGTATATAAACTCTATGAAATAACTTTTTAATGCATTTCTAGGCCTTAAATATTGTCTTGAAAGAGCAAGAGTTGCTTGCAGATTAAAGAATAAAATTAACACTAATCATTGAAGAGTTAACAGGATACAGGAATGGAACTAAAATCAATAACTCCACAACACGATCATTAAATCCACATTTAAAACAACGTAACACAAGCTTTCACTTATTGAAGTCATAGAGTTCCATACGGCGGGGGCTGCGTAAAAAACAATTAGCCCAACCAATAAAGATTTTTTATTTTTTATCGAATTTCAGTTTTAAAGTTTGTTATAAAATAAAAAACTATCAAGCAAGGAATTTTTGCTTCTTTTTTTTAAACAAAAATAACAATAAATTTGGAATTTTGGGATTTTTTGTTGATATTATAAAAACTTATGCGTGGATTACGTTATTTCCAGCGGGACATTTGTAAAGAATTAAAACCTACAAAATGGTTTTTGAAAACCCCGATCGGACCATTTCTCACCAAGAAAAGTCGGAAAACGCTTAAAAATTACTGGCCTATTCAAAAGTTAATATCTTTGTTAATTCATAATACTGTATTTAGGGCAGATCATTCGGAAAATTGTTGTTTAGTATTTGTATTTCAAACAGGCGGAAGATAAAATTTGTCGCATTAATAGTGTTTGCACAATAATTGCAGTATAAACAGTTTAGACAATTATCTTGCATAATGCGGAGGTGAAGAGAACGGCAGGCTGCTGTTTCCGTCACTACCACTGCCTCTCTTGCAAATTTACCATCGGCGCCGGCGTCGCTAACAAATTTACGCGTTTTGCGATATATTCTGAAGCATTTTTATCATACTTTATCAACCTTAAAAAAATCAAGACATAAGAATTGTAGATTTGAATTTCTACTTTCAGAATCCATTTGGTAAATTTGAAATGGGCCACTCAGGTTAATTGGGCTTATCATGTAAGATAATGGCCTAAATTGTTTATACTGTAATAATTGTGCAAACACTATCAATGCGACAAATTTCATCTTCTTCCTGTTTGAAGTACACATAACAAACAATCATTTTCTGAAAGATCTGCTGTTTTGGCGGGAACACCCCCCCCCCCTGTATCCGCCCCTGGTATGTGTACATTCATGGTGATAATTTATTTTAACAAAATAATAGGTTAAAACCGAATGTTCCATAACTATCGCCCATCTACGTTTTGTAATACTGCAAATAGAATACGGAAATTTGTTTTCTTTATATGACTAAAGGAGGTTGTGTTTGTTGCATCAAAAAATTTGGTTGGGAAATCAAAAATAACAAATTCATGAAACCCCACTAGTGGTACCAACTATTTTGGGCAGAGTTGACACAGAGCGTTTTAGCAAAAATGTCATAAGTATTGCCAGCAAAATAATACTTTTTATAAGCTTTAAATATCCCAAAAGCGGTAATGAACATTCTAATGCCTTATTTGAGAACGGCTGAAATATATACGTTTGGTGTCAAAACATAATTGTATCGCTATTTTACCTAAGTTTTTGCACATTTAGTTTTAAATATTTTACCCATTTTAAATCCGATTTGATGAAATAAAATGTTTATTTGTTAATTACTGTTGCATTCATATTTAATATATACCTTGTATGAAATATTTTTTCAACAAAACAAGCTTAGAAGACTTTCCCTAAATTATTTCACGGTAATAAATTATCAAATCAAATTCAGGAAAACCCTATGTTCAAATAATGTTAATTGGAGATTTAAGATAATTTGTATTTGGTATTTGACATAATTTACTTAAAATTGTTTTTATATTAATTTAAAAAAGTATTAAATATATGCCAGACTTTATAAATAGGTTATTAAAACATTATCAATAATAAATCATTGCTCGCGCCAAATATTGAAACATGTGCTTGCTCCCAACACAACGAAAACTAAAACTTTTCGTCGGGAATGATGAAAAGGAGAATTGAAAGTAGTTTGTGCAAGGCAGTGCAAGAGGCAGATATATTCGCGGTCTGGTGGTGCAGCGAAAATTAAACTCTGTCTATAATGTCAGTTTCGTCTCAAAGCGCTGCAAAAGACTGGTGGCGCTCCGAATGTCTTCGATGTGAACCACCACACAAGCGTCCGCTTAAAACCCATTAGGTTTCGCTTCTTATAGTATTGTTTCTTCAATGGCATTACTGGGCTTTTCAACCTTTATTATGACTGCTGTTATAAAATATAGAAAATAATTTGTTTTGGACATTATTTACCATCTTAGCTTTGGGGTTATTATTAATCCTACACCTTTATTATAAAGAAAACATTACATATAGAATGTGTATAGAAGGTTCCAACGGGGTCAGAGTGCGGAGCAAGCCGTGGTCTGCCGTAATATTTTAATATAATTAAGACGTTTATAATTACAAATTTTATAACAATGTTTGAGCTGCTATAAAGTCAAGTTCCATTTTCCTAAATTATTTATGTAAATTGCGTGAAAGTTGATAAATGTTAATATATTATTCAAAATCTATTTAAATCGGTATATTAACTCTCTACTAATACACATTTGTGTACTGCTATATCGTCAAAATGTATTTAATGTTTCACGTAAACGCTATGTATCGCGTTCTTAGTAGACAATTTTTCCACTTTCATTATTTGGCAGGTAGAATTTAATAAATAAAAATAATTAGAAGACCGAAATCTAAATCGTTACAGATAAAGCCTATGAGTGTTTATCAGTTGCGAATATATATTTTTGTAAGGTTTGTTTCTTTTCAATACACATTTTTTCGTACCACATCGAAAGAAATCTAAAATAGATAAACATTTTAATCAAACACAAAACCTGACCAACTTGTTTGTAATTAAATAAAACGATATTTTTGAAAGTTTCTCCCCAAGTGCCCAAATTGTTAACACTTTGTATAATTGGGATAGCAAAATTATTCCTTTATCAATAAATTTGATCAAAATCGTCATTGCTATTTTGTGAAAACGTGCGCTCCTTAAAAGAACGGTTAAGATATCCATATTTTAGGTACTAGATGTTGTCATTAAAACCCAGTTATAAACGAAACAAAAACATAATCTTTTAGGGGACAAACTTTATTACCAGGTTTTTGAAAATGTTTAGTATAAACTATTTTCAAAATATTTCCACATCGCGATCACTTGTGAAAGTCCTCATTTTGTGTTCATAGAAGCCTGGTAATGAAGGTTGGGGCGATATTTTCTAAATTTTAATTCCTTAAATGTCATATAATAATACCCAGTATATACATCTTACTAATACACAATTATATTCTTAGTAAGACCACGTAGGTTTACAAAATTTAAACGCTCTCTGAATTGCTGATTTGTAGATTACACATAAATAATATAACTGTAGAAACAGTTTAACATTCAACGAAGAGCTAACCTCCAATAAATTTTATTATGTTTTTTGTGCCGTGTTATTGTGTATGTACATTTCTTTATAACTTCCCTTAACGGTAATTTGTGTTTTTTTTAAAACAAATTGTCAACAAATTTTTCCAAATATTGCATTTTATGGCTAAACGGTTGATTTTATTGAAAATTTGTAAGCACAAAATTTGTAGCTCTTTTTGCGACAAACATTATTTATTTAAAACTTTTTTATAGGATGAATAGTTTTTGAGTTATGGGGGAACCTTTCCCAATGATTCAAGGTTGATTAGCTACTTGGATTTCCCAATGATTCAAGGTTGGTTACCTACTTGGATTTCCCAATGATTAAAGGTTGGTTACCTACTTGGATTTCCCAACGATTCAAGGTTGGTTAGCTACTTGGATTTCCCAATGAATCAAGGTTGGTTAGCTACTTGGATTTCCCAATGATTCAAGGTTCGTTAGCTACTTGGATTTCTCAATGATTCAAGGTTGGTTAGCTACTTGGATTTCCCAATGATTCAAGG
>JAGFPH010006092.1:41809-56705 GCA_018207615.1 Philaenus spumarius | reverse complement strand
ATTTCCAATTTTTTAAAACCCTTTTTTAGTGAACACTTATGACCCTAGAGGAAGCTACATACCAAATTTCATTCTAATCCGTTCGGTAGTTTTTGAGAAATCGTGATGAGTGAGTCAGTGAGTGAGTGAGTGGTATTTCGCTTTTATATATATAGATTTAAATAAAAATAAAAACACTATCTTTTAATTGTTTTTATTTTATATTGATAGATCAAACGATTTAGAAGTTATTAATAATATAACAAAGAAATTAATAATGGAATATGTTTATATGAAATTCGAAGATGTTTGAATGTTTCCGAAGTTAAACGAATAGGTATTTTTTCTTCTTTAAATTTGTATAAACGAATATTTTGATGATAAAAGGTTGTATTTATTATACACAGTTTATAACCTCAAAGCAAATGTAATGTATTATAGCATACATTAGTTCTATAGCTCATATTAAAAAAAAAAGTAAACTTTATAAGAAATTATAAGAATTGAAGTTTTAAACATAACCCCAAAGTATAATGTACACTGGGTTTGTGTTAAGTATTACAGACGATGGATGAAATCAGCTGTTATATTATATGTTATTCACGTATGTACACTCGCTTTTATAGGAGTTGATTAGCTGTTTAATGAAATTGCTAGGTCTAGTTTTGTCGCATACATACAACCAGATGATGGGTTTAAAGATGTCACTTAATTTTGAAGGTTTGGTACTTTTTAGTCCATTCAGGGAGCTTTTGTTTTATGAATTTAGGTTGGTACATCCAGTAATAAACATAGTAATGTTTTGTGTCATATGACAATACAATACAGTTTTCCTCAGAAAAACGTGTGCACATTCTTGAACAATACCAAATCCTATGGAATAGGAAAATACTGATTCAAGTCAAATTTGCTCATGTCCCCCCCTCTCCCTCCACCCAGATAAAATTACCAGATAAAATAATTGTCGATTACTTTAATAAATAAAAAAAGTAAATGTGTGCGGTCGTGGGACTCCCGTCAGGAACGAAGTTTATTACGCCTTTTCTTCAATCCTTTTACCAGCCTTAACGGCAACATACACACATAATTTTAATCTTTCAATCGCCGTTTATTATTAGTTTGTTTTTTATACAAATATTTACTGTCTCCAAACGTTTAATGTTATTATAATAAAGGTGTAGAATTAATTATAACATCAAAGCTAAGATGGTTAACACAGTTAAATGTCCATTCATTGTAAATACATTCAATAAACATAAAATGTTGGTTCATCCGTCTAGGCCTAACCTAAAATCATTGTGTGTATGTTTAATTTATTTTACCTGCCTTAACGGTAATATATATACAGTAATTTTAGGTTAGGCCTAGACTTAAAATTACTTTCTAGGATATTTAAAATTTCAGCGCTTGACGATAATATCTGAACTACGCCGGACGGAACCGCTCGTCTCTTAATTTAAATTGACGAACCAAAACACATGTTTCTTGAATGTATTTACATTCATTGCCATAGCAACCAATTTGGTAACGTTTTTTCGTTGTTCGTATTTTACATTTGTCATTGCCATAGCAACCAATTAATAACACTATTTTTCGTTACGCATTACATTTTCTATTTCTTAACATCGTTCCAAAAAGCTTACCTCGCAGCTCCTTGACTATAACTATTTTCGTTTTCCATTTTTATAAAAGTATCTACAAAGACGGACGTCCAGAAACATAATAAATACGAAATATTTTCGTTCCTCCTTTTATTATAAACCCAGTATCGACACATATTTCCGCTTTATGCAAACCAAAATATCCCTCCTTTCCGTTCAAACTTCCCTCTTCTCAAACCGATCCCTTCACCAGCTGGATTCTATTTCTTCTATTCCTGAGCTATTTTTTGACTATATTAGAAGTTTTGTTTTATTCATGAGTTTCCGTCGTGAGTTTTCCAAGTGCCACCTAAACACCCTTCTAACCTCCCTCAGCTATAAAAACACCCCTCGTATATCACTTTTGTACATAAATCGTATCGGTATTCAACTACGCATCTCCTGTTACGATTATTTTATTTTAGTCATTTATAGTTTTTGTGTGTTTTATTGCTTTACAATTGCTGGTAAAAATGCGTACATCGTAGCTTTAAATTGTTGTAAATTTGTTTTATTACTAGGGCAAAACCCCTGTGTGCTCGGCACGCCAACCCCGTTGGAATCTTCTATACACATAATCATGTTATGTTTTCTTTATAATAATTGTGTAGGATTAATAATAACCTTAAAGCTGAGATGGTAAATAATGTTAAATGTTCAATTCAAATTATTTCGTATATTTTATAAGAGTATTTATAGTAAAGGTTAAAAGAACCAGCAAGGTTCAGGACTACACTTTAATAAAAAGCTAAACTAAACGTTAGAAATACGAATAATTGCTTCAAAGTTTAAAATCAGTTGTTAATGGAAATATTGAATGAAACAGCTGTTTTATCTGTTATTTTTTTCAATTGGTTGCTATTTTAATAAATCTAAATACTTCATGTGTTGGTTTATCAGTCTAGGCCTAACCTAATATTTTTTTCCTAAGATTTTTTTCAATACAAATATTGAAATAAAAAAATGTTTTTATCAAATTTAACTATAGCCTATGTTACTCAGGGATAGTGTAGCTTGTTATTAGTAAAGCTATTTTTTCAATCATTCAATCAGTTCAGTAGTTCCAGAGATTACCCCCCCCCCCCCCTCTTACATACAACAAACAAATTTTTTTATACTATTAGTATAGATTAACCGGATAGTCTAAGTTTAATTTGTGAAGTGAAAACTTACTTTTTTATAATTGTACGTAAAACCCACAAACATTAAAATCTAGATCTATTTATATAAATATATATATTTATATATAAATAAAACAAAGTTGGGTTTTATATCTCAAGAACGCCTGAACCAATTTTTATAAGCTTTGATTTGTTGGTTTTGCCCCCCCCCCCCCCGCGAATAGCAGAATATCTATTAAAATATAGGAAAAATACACAAATAAAATTAAACACACAAAATAATTTTCGGTTAGGCCTAGGCTGATGAACTAACACAGCCATGTTATTTGAATGTATTTACATTCATTACCATAGCAACCAATAAAATAAAATAACAGATACAACAGTTGATTCAAATGTATAATCTATATTGTAATAAAATTGAAATGCTGTCCGTTGGTAAGCGCATCACTTGAGAACGGCAGGACCAATTTGGCTACTTTTTTGTTTTAAAATGTTCCTAATAGTCCGAATATGGAAAGAAAATTTTGAAAAGTTTCCCGGAAAAAGTTCAAATTCGGGAAAAACTGAACATGGTTTTTTCCATGAACTCAAGACCATAACTCACGAAAACAGCTGTTCTAATAAAATGCCTAGTAACACATGTTTGTTTACATTCATTACCAATAAATTCATTACTTTACTTAGCATTTACAATCAGTTTATTATTCTTCAAAACCAACATCATTTTTAGGTTAGATTGAACCAACTTAAAGCAAACAAAAACCAACTAAAAATGCTTGCTATATTTTAATTCAATTCAAACATTGGCTGTTACATAATATTTATAAAACAGCTGAGTTGGATCAAAAACTGAACATAATTTTAGGTTAGGCCTACAATGGACCAAACCACGTTTATTTGCAACCAATTGGGCTAATTTAGGTTTCTTACAGTTCTTCACAACTATCAGTTTTTGTTAGATTGGGTAAGAGCAAACAAAAGGTTTTCTACATTATCTATAAAGGTTTACAAACTATAGATCTAAATTTGTGGTGTAGTATATTCTTAAGTGGCATGAAAACCATTTTGCAATTCGATTACTTAAGTCAATGTAATGAAATGGAATAACTTTACCCCTTTAAATTAAATCAAGCAATAGCGAAACATTTCTGGGTCCACTAGTTATTTATAAATCCTGTTATGATTTGCTAGTAATGATTTTGTTCAAAGTATAACTGGAATCCACGTAATTCAATCTTGTCTTTTAATTTAATAATGTAAAATCAACATCAATACCAAGTCTAAAGGGAAGACGAGGACTAATTGCCAATCTTCAAACAGAGTCACACGCTTGTAAATCTCCGCGGACACTAAGAAAGACATTTTCGTATTGTTCTGTAGTAAATATGTCAAGAAAATCGGCTTCTGCGTGTTTCTACAGCCTATAATCCTCTTAGCCGTGTCGGTTCCCACACAAGACCTGCCAATCAAAACTGTCCAAACACTCTGTGCTAGTAGTTGTAACGGCATAAAACTGATATAACCCTTAACAGTTGAATTAAAGTTTCTTACCTTATCATTTCCCGTCAAGTGACCTCACTTTCGTTGATTGTTAAGCTTTTCGGGTCTGTTAACCCATCATCAGACAGGGACTTGTCACGGGAAAAAATTGTTTCAAACTTTTTGTTTTATTGATTATTATTTTTCAGAATGTGCTGAATAAAGTAATATTTTTTATTTTTTAGTTCAATTAGAAGTTGGTGAAAAAAATTATTGCTTTTACCCATACACTCTGGTATTCATGAAAAATATTGTTTTTGAATGGCTAAACGCTCGAAAGCAGTTCATTTATTATCATACATATAAATTGTATTAAGTAAAGTTTTCTCACGTTCATGTGTGAAAAAAAAAATAGTTTAACATTTTGACATCAGCTCTTGTTTGTTGTTGCCAGCCCAGGTCGTTACTGAGCTACTTCTACGACTTTGATGTGCTACCTCTTTCTTCTATATCGATATTTATTTTGTTTGTTTTTTTTTCAAATTACGTAACCTAATTCAGTTTTTTATCTTCATGTTTGATGAAAATGTGTTGCTTAGCGGCAAAAACAAATAGGCCTACAACTCTGCGGACACCAACCCTGTTATAAATAGCAAACAAGTTTTAGACTTTGCACGTCTGTAGGCCTATATAGACTATGTTTAGGCTAAGCATAGGTCTAAAACTATGCAAGTTGCAGTCAAGCGCTCATATGTTGCTAATAAATTTACTGTTATTGTTTATAAATCAATAATCTACTGTCATAAGTGTCATAATGTTATAAACTGTAAGGACAATCATGAAATCATGGATATTTTCAGTTTTTCTCCGTTTACCGAAAATTAGGGTTTTTGGACTTTAATGTAACTTTTCTCAGATCCAATAAAGATATTGTTGCCAAATTTTTTGTGCTTTCTTACAACTTTCTTTTGGGCGTGATTTCAATCTAGCCTTATGCTTACAAAGAAGTGTGCCAATCATAGAGCTTTTTTAACCATTTCTTACAGCGATGTATTTGATTGTATCAAGTTCCTCTTGAAAACATTGAGATGCTAAAGGCAATGTTAAAAGTCTGTTTATCATACTGTTATATGCAGTTTCTTTTTTTATGTTCCCCACATTCAAAACACTAAGACCAATATAAGCGTAAAATAAATTTAAATAAAAAAATGTAAATTGTGTGTTTTAGACCACACGGGAGAAGTGGTCTTACGAACTTACGAAATGAGGAAGCACAATGTCCATTTTTAACACAACTTACGAAATGAGGAAGCACATTGCAATGTCCATTTAGCACAACTTACGAAATGAGGAAACACAAAGTCCATTTCAGAAGTATTACCAATTAAACTATATATTGTGTTAACATTAAAGGGTTAAGCCTATGACGTAGGACAATCTGTCACACTTATATACCCAACTCAAATATACTAAACTAGCAATACAGTGGCCTAACCGGCTAAGGCGCTAGTCTATGGTGATCGACTCTGCTGGTTCGAATCTCGGCAAGACCAAAACTTTATCAAACTGACGGAATAGAGCGTTTCAGAAAATTCGTGACGGTAAAAACCGATTCAACCCTCCAGCAAACATAGCGCCGGAGTGCGCTTACAGAATAAGCCTAGATGTGTTGCTTATCTAAACTGAGAGAGTATTAGTTTTATTTGTTATCTTCTTAATACTATTTAATTATTCTCTACTAATTATATCTAGTTTTGAATACCAGTGAAATGGAAATAACACTCCCTCGTTCAAGCTATTATTTGAATGACTATTCGAACCACACTAAAGTTGACAGTAATTGGAGATGTATTTCGTGCAAGGTGGGGTGGAGAGTATGACCAACATATCGCAGTTTTAGGATTCTTCTGAAAGCAGTCTCCATTTTAACTATGAGAAAACACCCTTAGCGATGATTGACAGGCTGCTTCCGAAGATCCCCTTTGAAAATCTCCGCCCAAAAAAAAAGATGGCCACATGTTCAAACGTTTGGTAGTTTGGGAGTCACGTTTTCGTCCATTTTGAATTAGTTTAATTATGACCAATAATGATTTCCTAGCTAACCCGAACCAATGATCTTTTCTGTACTAATATTACATGAGGTAAAATGTGTTTGTTTTTATGTAGGGGGTTATTTCTGGAACTACTAAACCGATTGAAAAAATGTTTTAGTTATAAAAAGCTACACCATTCCTGAGTAACATAGACTGTAATTCATTTTGATAAAAACATTTTTTATTTCAATATTTCTAAGTTTATTCGGAAAAAAATCTTATGTTATGCCTAGACTGATGAACCAAATATGTATTTACATTCATTACCATAGCAACCATTCGAACAAAATAACAGATAAACCAGCTGTTTGCTCAAATATTTCCATTAACAGCCGATTTCAAACTTTGAAGCCATTATTTGTATTTTTAACTTTTAGGTTAGGTTTTTATTAAAGTATAGACAAGAGCCTTGCTGGTTCTTTTAAACTTTATTATAACTAACGAACTTTATCATTATCTGAGGATGATGACCATGTCATCGAAATGTACATAAGGGTAACGTATTAAACGTAACTTACAATTTAGTTGTTTAGTTATAGTTTTGTGGTTCGGGGTTTTTATTTAAATCAGTGTGTTTATTATAACTGTTGTTATAAAATATACGAAATAGTTTGATTTGAACATTTAACATTACTTACCGTCTTAGCTTTGGAGCTATTATTAATCCCACACATCTATATATATAAAATTCAATGTATGTCCGTCTGTTTGTACGTTTGTACGTATGTCTGTTTGTCCTTTATGCGTTACCAAACCGTCCATCCGATTGCTTTGAAATTTTGCATAGTAACACAGGTTAACCCTGGGAAGGTTTTAGGCCATTTACCGAAGTCCTAGGACATTAGGGCTACGCCCCAGTGGCCCTCAAAGTTTCAATGTTAATCTTATGGAAGGTCAATCTTAAGGAAGAAGAAGAAAGATTTCTTTTGATTTTATCAGGGGCACAAAAAACACCTGTTCGTATGAAAAGCTTAAAACAGATGATTTTGATCAACAGCTGATTTTGATCAACAACTGATTTGGATCAAAAACTTAATATAATTTTAGGTTAGGTAAATCAAGCAATGAGCAGAATCCCATTATAATTTACATCGGCCCTCAGGGATACGAAGTAGCCTACAGGCTTTCAAAGTTTCAAATTAAGCAATAGCGAAGCATTGCCGGGTCCACTAGTTTATTATAAAGAAAACATAATATGATTATGTGAAGAAGGTTCCAACCGGGTTGGCGTGCGGAGCACGCAGGTTTTTCCCCTAGTGTTTACTAATGTGTTACTAAAAAAGAAAATCACGAAACATTATCGATGCAGAATTATTGAAGGGAACTTACCTTTTTCTTACAATTATTAAAAATCTACTTGTTTAAACAATTTTTGGTAATAGCATTGCGTGCTTCGCACGCAAACCCGCTTTCATCTTTCCCTCACGCTCACATTTATTTTCTATAAACACATGGACCAGCATTGCCTAGACCTACTCCTACACAAAACCCAACCTAAAAATTAGAGATAAATTGAAGAAAAAACTAATTCAGTAATATTAGAAAATTTAAAGGTATGAATAAACTGGAACAAAAATTCATGGTTCTCACAAAATTTTACTCGGGTGTTAAAATTATATATGAAGAATGTTCTTTTTTTTTAATTTGTCTATTTATTTCTCGCGTTCTTGCCAATCTTTTTAGTTTGGAAAAATCGCCACTAAAGATTACCTCAAAAGTAAAATTAGAGATTTTAAGGTTATAAACTTTATAAAGGTATACTAAGTGTCTTTAACCTGTCATTTTTCAATCTAGGTTTGACAAATCCCAAAACGGACGACGGACAGACAGAACGACAGATAAAATTATCTCCCGCCACCGTATCGTCATTAACGATTAGAAATTCTTGCAATGCGCTAATGGATTTCTTATCGCCATAAGGAAAGAGATGACAGTTGGTATTATGCTCCTACAATCTTCGGATATCTGTAGGAAAATTATATTAGACACTTTTGTTTTTATGAAAGGTAGTTTCTGTACATAATAATGAAATTCTGTTCATAGAGAGAACGAAACAAATTTGGTTGTTTAATCCATAAAGTAGTAAATAACAAAACTTCCGAAACCACCATAGAAACCTGACATTTGGTAGGTAGGAGTCATTAAGTGACGTAAGATGGCTAAAAAGGATTTATTCCATTTCTATAAGTGCAAATATCGCTGAAAGTAAAAAACCAAAAGATAAAAGAACTCGATTTTCGGTAGAAATTTTATGTATTTGTACCTCTTTTTGAAACCCTTTTGCTGTCTAATGATGTGCCAGAAACGATTTAGTTAGTGGTATTTTCAACTCCATGAACAATAGACACAGTGCAAAGTTCCAAACTTCGCAAATTGGTTCTAAGGGTCAAAATAAAATCAAGAATAACATTTTTCCTGATAACTTTTAGTTTTCCAGTTGTTTCTTTTATAAAATAATGCATATCTAGAGAACGAATAGACCGATTGAGTTCAAACTTGGCATGAAATTTAACCTGACAATAATATCTATATTTTAAGAAAAATAAACGATTATATCCAATCATGCGGTTCAAAAGAGCGGCTGTTTGAGAATTTCAAACCTAAGTTACCCAAAAACAGTACATATTAAAAAAATGTCAAGACAAGAGTTTTTGTATCGCGTTTAATTCACTATCGGTTGGTGTAACTGTCAAAACAATCGGATGAAGGATAATAGTTAAGTTGTGTGTAATAATTGGTTTGTTCAACCAGGCATCCTATACCAACACAGTAAACACGACAATATTGTAAGTACATTTGCTGTTATTATCTTTAACTTGGCTACAATCCTTAATTCGATTATTTTGACCGTAAGACCATCCTATAGGGAATCAAAAGGACTACAAAACAGTATATTAACATTTTTATTTAAATGTATGGTTTTTGGGTAATTCAGGTTTGATATTTTCAAACAGCCGCCATTTTGAAACTCTTGGTTGGATATAATCGCTTATTTTTCTTAAAGTAGATCATTTGTAAGCTTAAACTTCGTGCCAAGTTTGAACTGAATCGGTCAACCCGTTTTCCTAGATGTAAATTATTTTGTAAAAAGAAACAAAATGGCGGATATCTGGAAAACGAAGCGTTTTTTTGGAAAAAAATTTTACTCTTGATTTTCTCAATTTGGCAGTTTTCTTACGGAACACCCTGAGTATGTTTTACGCTTCTTCTATATTCTTTACTATAAATAGATAACCAGATAGTTAGATGAAAACATTTAAACGTATCGGAAGAATTTAATAAGACTTACGGGAGATATCGTTATTGGAAAATCCTAACTATATTTACAATCAATTAACTTACAACTAGGTCCAGGATATTAAGGGGGCTCTACCCTGTCCGCCATATTGAATCTGATTCCCATAAGAACAATGCTACAGAATAAGTAATTTTTTCCGTTAATTCGTGGAATAAATTTAAAAATTTGGTTTTATTTTTAAGTACTGCCATATGCGGATATTGATTGCTGAATACATTTTCAAAAACCGTTTTATTGTTTTCATAAACGTACGATATAAATAGTAAAAAATAGTAAACTTTATTAATTTTTTACTCAGTTGCAAAAAGAAATGTTGCAAAAAACCTTAGCAATCAACACCCACGATCTATTTTACTTTAAGAAAAAAAAAATACAGCTTTCGTTTTTTTACAAAAACAACACAAAAATATGCTTAATAGTGAAGGTATGTTTTGGTTATTTAACATTGAAATTGGTACCCAACTTCGCCGTTTTGAATGTAGGGAGCCGAGCCTTAAGAACTAAATTTCTATCCTGTTTAATCAATTGTATAAACTGACTTAAAAAAAGGTTATTTGAAGATTTTAAACTGGCGAACCCCAAATCGTACACACTTAAACTCTAAATGTATAATCTAGTTTTAAAATACTTCTAACAAAACTTACAGTTACTTTTACAGTCGGCTAGATCCCTTTAGAAATTTAACACTAAGACAAATCAGATTATATTAAACTCGGTCCGCCATATTAATGCATCCTGGTAATTCGTTGCAAAATTATTTTTAAACATTGTTACATTTGTAGCCGGACAGTCGTCGTTTAGTTTTAATTTTGGGAACAGTCTTTGCCCGGCCTTGTTCGTCTAGACGAGGGGGTTAGATAACCCATAACCTGTCGACATAGGTGTAGCCAGCAGATAATCTTAGGTTTAAATAATTTCAAAATTGTGCTATTTTAATTAGATTTTATTAAATTAGTTGTTACTTCTGAAAGCACGCTTTAAAACGTAAATATTTTATTTCGAAAATAAAATAATCAGACCACGCAGCTGAAACGCTGACGTGAGATGAGCGAATTTCCAAAATTAAGTTTACATGTTTTAGGGTTTCAACCAGTTTTTGGAAAATTGATCTACTCACGAAAGCGCTGAATAGCTGCCTATGCGTACGAAATAAATTTGTCGAATTTGTTTGCACCTAATCCTCCGAAAAAACTCGCTTAAGCAATGTTTCGTTAGTGTTGAGAGCGTTTTCATTGGTTAAAAACGTTTCCATATAAAAATATCTTCCGCTCAGATAGGGTGTTTTTAAAGCTTTATACCCCTCTAACTTTTAAACGTTAGTCGTATAAAAAAAAACACCAAGAACAAAAAAGTCTTAAAATCCATCTATATAAAAGCCAAATACACTGTCTCACTGATCACAATTTCTCAAAAACCTTTAACGGATTGGAACGAAATTTGGTATGTAGCTTCCTCTAGGGCCTTTGGTGCTGATAAGAAAGTGTTTCAAAAAATTTGACATCTTTAGGGGGTCAAAGTTACTAAATCACGATTTCTCTAAAACTACTGAACGAATTGGAATGAAATTTGGTATGTAGCTTCCTCTAGGGTTGCAGGTGCTGATAAGAAAGGTTTTCAGCAAATTCGAAATTTTAGGGGAGGTTTAGGGGGGTCGAAGTTACTAATAAAACCACCGAACGGATTGGAATGAAATTTATTATGTAGCTTCCTCTAGGGCCCTAGGTGCTCGCTAAGAAAGGGTTTGGGGAGTAACAATTACTAAAAATCTCTATAAGAAATACATAGTGTAATATATTTATTGATATAACATTTTGTTTGTTAATATACATTTAACTTTGATTTTTCTATCCGTGCAAAGTCTTATAAAATCCAAAATCGTCATAAAATATAGGGTGTTCCATAAGAAATTCGAAAGTTGACCGCCATATTTAAAAACGGTGTCCATATGGACACATATTTTAACTACATATTTCTCAAAAAACAAGGAAAGGTTTAAAATTTTCTGTCAGATTTGTAGTTTACAAGATTACCAATGGCCTATTAAAAAAAGACACTGTATATCGAAATAATTCAAAAAGTAATTTTTTACTTAGAGACGGTTTAAATCTAAAGATCGTTTTCTAAATTTTTCTAATGTTTGCAATATTTGCTGTAAGTATACCACAACAAAGCAAATAAACGGTACCAGGAAATGGCACATACTTTCTCACAAACATATTTTAATTATTAAACAGATTCACTGTGACTTCATAATTGTGAGTGGGGAGGGAAAGGTGATATTAAAGTAGGAATTTAACTAATAAATATTATTATTACCTAGAGAGAAAACTATTCGATCGATTTCGAAGAAATTTGCACCAAACACGTCAATTAGGCCTGTGTAGATGCACGAAAACGGGTTTTGAAACATTTTGAAAAACAACCCCGTTTATGACCAAAAAACCCGCCAAAAATCAGTTTTTATTATTAGCTAAACGAGAATGTTTAGAAAGATGTTTTTTTGCATATGGTAGGGTACATTAAGAGCTACAAATTTTATCAAAATCGTTAGAGCCGTTTTTGTATAAAAAAATAATAACAGATTTTTTGGCGGTTTTTTCAAAAAATTTCAAAACTGTTTTTCTTGCATCTATACAGGCGTACTTGACATGTCTGGTGCAAATTTGTTTGAAATCGATCGAACAGTTTTCGCTCTAGCTTTGTATATAATATACATACAGACAGACATTTTGTAAAAACCACTTTTTTGGACTCAGGGTGTCCCAAAACGGATATTTCCACAAAAATCTCAACATCGATTTTTTTGCGATCAGTATACTTTCTCTATAAGTACCAGGAGACCGAGCTAAATATAATAGCAGGGCTATGATTTCAATAATAAATATTGGATTATTGAGTTTTGAGGTTAGGCCTATAACATTAAACAACTAAATAAAGGGTATATAAAACATTAGGCTTACCTGTAATAAAAATACAGTTTAAAGGATTAACCATAATCTCAACGCTATGCCTCAGAAATAAGTCAGGCCTAAATTAAAGTTTAATATTTCAATATCGATTTAGGCCTAGGGCCTAGTTCGCTCACGTCAATAACTATTATTGCAAATTTCCGTGAACATCGTTTAGGTTAGGCCTATAACATTAAACAACTAAATAAAGGGTATGTTTATTTAGCAGAAGTATTCGTTGCCATGGTAACTATAAATAGATACAACATTAGGCTTACCTCTAATAAAATACAGTTTAAAAGAAAACAGATGATTATTGTAATGGTATTGAAAACATTTGCATCAGCTGTGCTTCGTTTAAAAGAAAACAGATGATTATTGTAATGACTTTGAAAACATTTGCATCAGCTGTGCTTTGTATTGTTTAAAATGGACAAATTTCACTTTTTAATTTAATAAAAAGACGTAGAAAACGAATTTTCCCAGACTGGTGACCATTTCCAATCGATTTCCCGTGGCCAAAAGCCCCATATAAAATCAAAAAATCAATAATCCTTAGACGGAGATTCCAGATCCATTTAGCAGACAGACAATTATCTCTCGCTTTAGAAGATAAGATACTATAGTATAGCGAAAAAGTAAAATTTATATTTAATTATTGTATATGATCAAAACGTGAATTTATAAGTTCATCTGTTCACAGTTTGGTTCCCCTCTTTCAGTATTACTTCGTTTTAATGCAAAGTTACGTTTAAGACAGGCCTAGTAATTTCTCGACAGGTAAAAGTGTACACTGATTATTTTCTCTTGAAAACATACCCGGAACGCAGTTTGTCTGAAGACGAGTTTGCGTTGCAGACACAGGGGAAAGCGCCAGTAGTCAAATCCTAATATACATTCATAATTACAAACGGGCTTAAAGTTAATCAACCGTTCACCGGCGGTGGTTAACGACTTAATTAATCAACCGTTATAAGCTAATTGGGTAATTGAAATTGTATAATTGGTAGCAGCAACAAATACTTAAATAAAATATAATAGAAAATGTTATCATATCGGCTATGTTTGCTACTAGTGTAAATATTACGTAATCTTCGGAACTTTAGGAATTTAGCCTATTACATAATACTAGGGACTCTTCCAACTCCGCCTCAGATAGCTGCTTCGCTTCGCTCGCAGTTGGAAAATTCGCTAATGATTCTCGTTAATCTTTGGCTCGTTTGTACATAGGTTTGTAAAATTATGAAACCAGGCTTCAATATATTAACAGTAATTACGAGATTAATTATAACCTCGAATACATGCTTTAGAAACGTAAGAGGCTTTCATTACGATTTCAGTCCTAGTTCTACTATCTTCTGTCAACTAAAGTTTTGAAACCAGGCCTAAATATAGTAAAAATTATTGCAGACATAACCTCAATACTATGTTTCAGAAATGAGTCGGGCCTATATTACAAAATTGACTATTAGAATTTATCCATCTTTGTCAAGTTTACCTTTTTTTTTTACAAAATAAATTGTTAAATCAGGCCCAATTTATTGTAATTCCAACGTGCTAAAACAGTATAAATCAGCTTGGTTTTTTAACAGTAATTAAAAACTATCCAATGAACAGCTGATAATACTCAATCTCAGTTCTATTCCACTCTATTTCAAACGTGCTAAAACAGTATAAATTGGCTTGTTTATAAACAACTGCTTTGATCGCTTTATTTACTATTTCTTTGTTATTTTGTAACCAACATGGCAACCCATAAGACAATATGTTAAACATTTTCAATTTTTAAATTATATCAAAAAATTGCATTTTTACACGAAATACAACTATATGGGTGTACTTAAAAATCAAAACTACTCCTGAATACAAAATTTTTTTGAATTCGTTAGAGCCGTTTTCGAGATCCGCGACAGATTCAAAGATAGATACAAGAATTGCTCATTTAAAGTAATAGGATTTCGTTGTTATTTTGTAACCAACATGGCAACCCATAAGACAATATGTTAAACATTTTCAATTTTTAAATTAGATTTTCTAAACAAATTGCGTTTTTACACGAAATACAACTACATGGGTGTACTTAAAAATCAAAACTACACCTAAATACAAAATTTCTTTGAATTCGTTAGAGCCGTTTTTGAGATCCGCGACAGATACAAGAATTGCTCATTTAAAGTAATAGGATATCACATTTCCGATTGGTTTTCCAAAAATAACGCACGTATTGCATGCCCTGTAAGTGCCATAACTGTTTATATGCAACAAAATGCAATACTTATCAAAAATAAACAGTCCAAACTGCAAACCAATTAATACAATTAAGATTGAAAGTCCT
>JAGFPH010006092.1:22647-36809 GCA_018207615.1 Philaenus spumarius | reverse complement strand
GACAATTTGTTATTTTAATTAAATTATAAACACTTTTTGTATGTAATCTCTTTAAATTTTTCAAAGACTTGTTTCTACGAAATCTTAGTTTTTGATTGGCAACTTTTTCTTAGGGCTAAAGTCGTTGTTTTACATTAATTTTAACATATTGTGTCTCAGAGTTAAATTATAGTCCAAACCAGATATAACAATTCTAGGCAGTACACAGATTATTATTAAATTGAATTTAAGGTTACAAAAAGAAACAATTTTAGAACACATTTTACGACCGCCTACCTGTCCAAAGAAAAAAAAACATAAAATATTACGTTTTGAAACAATTTTCCTACATTTTAATTTTTTAAATAGGCTATACAGAGTGTCCCATAAGTAAAGAGCCAAACTTCGGGAAATGGTCATATGAGTCAAAATAAAGATAAAATTCTAAAAACGCTTTGTTTTCAAGATATCCGCCATTTTGTTTCTTTTACAAAATAATTCATATCTAGAGAACGGTTAGACCTATTGAGTTTAAACTTGGCGTGAGGTTTAAACTAACAATGACTCATTTTATGAAAAACTAGGGGCTCTGCCCCTGGACGCTTCGCTCGCAGTTGGAAAATTCGCTAGAGAATCTCGTTAATCTTTGGCACATTTGTACATAAGTTTGTAAAATTATGAAACCAGGCTTAAATATACTAACAATAATTACAAAATTAATTAGGTCATAACCTCAAATACATGATTTAGAAACGTGAGAGGCTTTCATTACGATTTTAGTCCTAGTTCTACTATCTTCTGTAAACTAAAGATTTGAAACCAGACCTAAATATAGTAAACATTATTGCAGGATTAACATAACCTCAATGCTATATTTTTGATATGAACCAGACCTATATTAAAAAATTGACTATTAGAATTTATCCATCTTTACCAAGTTTACCTTTTTTTTTGACAAAATAAATTGTTAAATCAGGCCCAATTTATGCTAATTCCAACGTGCTAAAACAGTATAAATTAGCTTGTTTTTTAACAGTAATTAAAAACTATCCAATGAACAGCTGTTAAACAGTATAAATTGGCTTGTTTATAAACAGCTTTTTTCATCTCTTTATTTACTATTTCTTTGTTATTTTGTAACCAACATGGCAACCCATAAGACCCTATGTTAAATTTTTCAACTTTTAAATAAAATTTTCTCAAAAAATTGCGTTTTTACACGAAATACAACTATATGGGTGTACTTAAAAATCAAAACTATACCTAAATACAAAATTTCTTTGAATTCGTTAGAGCCGTTTTCGAGATCCGCGACAGATACAAAGATAGATAGGGCCTACAAGAATTGCTCATTTAAAGTAATAGGATGATAAGCGATTATATCCAATAATGCGTTTCAAAATGGCGATTTTTTCAAAATTGCAAACCTGAATTACCCACAAACCCTTACATTTTAACAACAAATTTCAAGACACCTCATTTGTAGCCCGTCTCTCTATCGGATGTTGTAAATTTTAAAACAATAGGATGAACGATAACAGCTAAGTTAAAGATAATAACAGCATAATTATGTACATACAATGTTGTTGTTTTTACTGTGTCGGTATAGAATGCCGGGATGCAGAAAGCAATTAATTGTTAGGCATAACTTTACTATTATCCTTCATCCGATTATTTTGATAGGGAATTGAAACTGCTACAAAAAAAGGATCTTGAGGTTTTTTGTTAAAATGTACGGTTTGTGGATAATTAAAGAATGACATTTTCAAACAGCCGCCATTTTAAAACGCATGGTTGGATATTATCGTGTATTTTTCGTTAAAAATATCAATGTTATGTTAAACGTCATGAAAAGTTTTAACTGAATCGGTTAAACCGTTCTGTAGATATGATTTATTTTGTGAACAAAATGGTGAACATCTCGAAAACGAAGCATTTTTGGTAAAACGTTTATTCTGGATATTTTCTTTATTTTGACCCATAGAACCATTTCCAGAAGTTTGGCTCTTTTCTTATGGGACACTCTGTATAATGAAAAAAAATCCCTAAATAATTCGTAACATTTTGTAATTTAAAATTGGACTACCTTTGTTCACAATATTTAAAAAACCGTTTCTCCGTTACCCTTACCTAAACAAAAAATTGTATTTTATTACCAAATCAATTGGCACGAAAAAAACTCAACATATTTTGTTAGTAACTTTGCCGTTGTTTTTTGACGTATTAAATGAAAAATAAAACAATTAACTACAAAAGCATCCTTCACAAATAATAACGTTTTGCTGTTATGCCGCTTTAAATGTTATCATTTTTTTCATCTCTGTAAGAAAACAAAACTGCATTAATTTATATCGAATCTATTGTAATAAATATTATTCTAATCTGTGTTCAACCTATTCCCATAAACAAATTAATTATGAAGATCTAAAGTAAATTTGTTTTGTGATTTTGGAGACTTGTTGTGATTTAAAGTAGGAGAACTAAATAAGGAAATTATTTACAAAAAATTGTTGAATTTTTATCAAGTATACTGAAACTAATTATTAAATGTATAGATGTAGTTGTATTTGATATTCAACATTATTTATACAAAAGTTGATTCGTTTAACCTTTTTAAATCACTAAACAATTTCTAACTACCGAAATTATACAATATTCAGTTCATTTCACTTCCTTCGTTGTGTTTTCTGTAAGTCTGTAGCAGTTTCAGTACTTTTCGCTGTAAAATGCTTTAGCCTATAGTTTGTGTAGAATCTGGACCATGTACAGGCCACTAAATTAAAAGGACAATTTAATGATGGAATAAAATTAGTTTTGCATATTTTGTTAATTAACATGACAACATTTCTACTTAATGATGGTATTCATTTTTATTTAATTCCAGCGGTCGCGTCCACTTCGTACTTGTCAAGAAAATCATTAAATTATGAAAATCAAACATAATTTGACCAATAAAAACTGATATTTGAACTTATCTCTAGTATTTAGGACAGTTTTTCAATTAAGGTTAGAACTCAAGTTTAAGGAAATTATCGTGTTTTGTTTTTAATTATCAGTTCGCTTTTTCTTATTCTTAGAGACTTCAGGAAAAGCTTAAATTTGTCCATTCGCCCTCTCCAATGTTCGTTAAATTCTTTAGCAACAAATCATTCGCCTACTTGATAATATGACCTCGAGTTGTGTTATGAAATAACAATAACTACGTAAAGAAACTCAATGTTTTGTTTCGGATTCGCAGAATTTAGTGGGGCAATATTGCTTTTATACTTTATTGTTTGTTGGTGTTGATGGAACGAAGTTCAATATGGCAATTTAAGACCAACTTTATAAGCTACAAGTCAAAGTTAAATGTATATTAACAAAAAATATATTATATCAAAACATATATTACACTATGTATTTCTTATGGGGATTTTGAGTAACTTCGACACCCCAAACCCCTCTAAAATTTCGCAGAGTTTTTGAAACCCTTTCTTAGCGAGCAACTAGGGCCCTAGAGGAAGATACATACTAAATTTCATTTCAATCCGTTCGGTGGTTTCTTTTAGTAACTTCGACCCCAAAACCCCCTAAAATTTCGATTTTTTTTAAAACCTTTCTTAGAGGTTTTATGGCCCTAGAGGAAGCTACATACCAAATTTCGTTACAATCCGTTCAGTGGTTTTGGAGAAATCGTGATTTAGTAACTTTGATCCCTCAAACCCCCGCCCCCCCCCTAAGATTTCAGATTTTTTGAAAATATTTCTTAGTGAGCACCTATGGCCCTAGAAGAAGCTACATACCAAATTTCGTTCCAATCCGTTCAGTAGTTTTTGAGAAATCGTTATCAGTGAATCAGTGGATTTGGCTTTTATATATATAGACTATAATTTAATTCTTTGGCCATATTTTTACTTTTTTTCTTTTGTTAACACGCTATTATTTTAGTAGGCGTTTAACCACGTTACTTCCGTGCGTATTCGTGTACTTCCGAATTTGATTTTTATTATTACTAATGGAAAAAATTTAAGAAGTGAGACATTAATATTAAGCGTGTTCCATTATGTAAAATTAAATTTCCTACAACTAGTAAAATGATTGCTTAAATTTATTTTGACACATAACCATAAAACATAAATTTACAGCCGCTTCTTTATTATAGAAACCTAATTAAATAAGAAAGGTTTTAGTGATTTAACTTGTATGAGACTAGTAGACCCCATGTTCTCACCGATTACAGATTTTGATTTATTCATATTATATTAAAGTTTACAGAGTAACGTGAATGCATATATAGGCTACCTCAGGTCGAGACCAAACTTAGATAAATAGCCGATTACAATTTTATTAATAACCAGGGAAGACCCCTGCGTGCTCCGCACGCCGGTGTCCTCCTACGAGCGCCCTGTCCAACGAGCGCCATGTCCATCTAGCGCCCACTCTCGGGTTGACGAGGGTCAGAGAGGGGTTGACAGGTCTAGGAGCTACTTCTTGTAGTATTTACTTCTGACCTAAATATGAATCCCCTCAAATCAGCTACAAATGTTATAAAACCCTAAATTAAACATAATATAAGCATGCGCATACCATGTGCGATGATTCGTGACAGGCCCACCTTGATTTAGAGGTGCCTTTGATTATAAGTGGGCACGCAATCCTGGCTGGCGCTAACAATGAACCTTTTCGCACTTTTCTTCCACTAATAGAATATTTAAGAGGTATTAAAGTTGACATTTTCTTTAAACTATTCAAGTTATATTTAGAAATATTAAATCCGCTTTTGAGGGGGTATGCGGAATACTAACCCCCGGAAAACTACCCCCCAGGTGAAACGTGACGTCACGAAATCTTCCAACTAACCAATATGGGAGCCGTGTCCGCGACTGGAATACTACCCCCCTAGCAAAAGCGGGTCGCCGGAATACTACCCCCCGGAAAACTACCCCCCCAAGCAGGTTCCTACAATTATACTGTTATCGGCAACATAATGTGACTAAACAGTTTAGGTTAGTCCTCTAGTTTTTTTTTTTTATTCTAATTATATCGAAACTTGAGTGTGCGTGACTGTAAAACTGCCCCCCCCTGATCTCTGACGTCAAAATGACGTAGGAACCTGCTTGGGGGGGTAGTTTTCCGGGGGTAGTATTCCGGCGACCCTTTTGAGGGACATGACATAATACTGGCATATTAAATTGTTTATACACGTGCTTATAACACGTATGGCACTGCTTACAAAAATTACCGTTTAATTTAGGACAGAATTGAGGTGTTTCATATTTAGGTATCTACAACTTACTAGAAGCAGTGATTCAGTAAATAGCACCTGGTAAAATAAGAAATAAAAGATTTGGGAGGTATTTTGTTTAAGAATATTTTTGGAAATAATTTGTTATATTTTTATCATTTTTTTAGTTCTAGTTTTACAAATCCGACAACGGCTATTGAAATAACGTTACTGTAATATTATAAACTATATATCGTTGCGATTATCTATAAGAAAGGTTTTAAATACAAGCATATGGGTCATATTTAAGGAATGTTTTTCGATTTCACTGATCGTGTCAATTCATCGATCAGTAAATAAATACTAACAAGTACAGGTGGTCGAAGGGGGTGACACAGAAATGCGGCGCTCGTTGGAAAGCTCCTAGACCTGTCAAACCCTCTCTGACCCTCGTCAACCCGAGAGTGGGCGCTAGATGGACATGGCGCTCGTAGGACAGGGCGCTCATAGGAGGCAACCCCGCACGCCAACCCCCAATGGAACCTTATAAAAACATATGGTATGTTTTATTTACAATAAAGGTGTAGTATTAATATTAACCTCAAAACTGAGATGGTAAATAATGTTAAATGTTCAAACCAAATTATGTCTTATATTTTATAACAGCTGTTAATAATGGTTAAAATAACCATCAAGGCTCAGGTCTACACTTTAAAACAATAACCTAAAAGCTAGAAATACAAAAATAATTGCTTCAAATTTTGAATTCAACTGTTAATGGAAATATTGAAGCAAACAGCTATATTATCTGTTATTTTATTCAATTGGTTGCTATGGTAATAAATGTAAATACATGTTTTGTTATATCATTCTAGGCCTAACCTAACATTTTTTCCGACTACATTTACAAATATTGAAATAAAAAAAGGTTTTTACCTAAATGAATTATAGCCTATGTTACTCAGGGATAGTGCATCTTTTTATTAGTAAAACTATTTTTTCAATCGGTTCAGTAGTTCCAGAGATGACAAAAAAAAAAACAAAAAAAAAACTTTACCTCTTTATAATAGTAGTATAGGTAAATTATTTTCACTTTTTAAAGTAAGAACGTAAACCAAATTTGATTTTAAAATAAATGTTAATTTCATTCCGTGTTGAAAATCACAAGGTAACCCGAAAACTGTTTCAAATGAATTAAACTTCTGTTTCTAACCTTTACCGCTGGGCTTGGATAAGTTTCACTTTACCCGGTTAATATTGCCTTTTTTTTATAGTCTAATTTCGAAATTTAGCTGTACCAAATTATTTTATGTACATTTTATTCTCATACAAAATATTCATAAAATCTGTGTAAATTTGACTTTTGTTCATTTTCATATGTAGGCCTACTATGCGTGCTGTCTGTAGAAAGGAATTAATAATATTTTGTTAACACATTAAACTTTTATTGTATTATTAGCGAATTTCCATAGGAAAAATGAGCTATTGCAGTGGCCCTTTTGGTAAGACCTAAGGTCGGGAGTAGCAAATGAACACCGATCATGGTACCCAGAACACGTTTTGGGGTGTCATTAAAAATGATATATGTATATACTTATGTATGTATGTGTGCGCACTCTAACGGACGCATTTTACGTGCGATTTAGTTCAAATTTGGTACACATGTTGGTTCTCTACGTCGCTCGGACGAGTTCGTTAACCAAAAAAATCCAACAATCGGAAGCACGTTTTTTGACCGGAAGTAAAATTTTTTTTAAATTTTTCATACGAGAATGACTTTGTTTTTGAGTTTTTTCTACATATATAAATGTAGGATGTTATTCTCCACATTTCTTTTTTTATGTGACCTTATAGCTAGCTTGGTTCCCCCAAAATCGATCAAAACGTATTCGATCAACGCTACCGTGGGGCTGGCGTGCGAAGCACGCAATGCATTGTGTATTGAAGATACTCCCAATGTGCGGAGTGACGTGCCAACCATTTTGCAGCTATTCAGCACAGTCTTAAATTGATTTATTTCCCAAAGTGTTGCTTGAAACCCTAAAACATAGGCCTACAAACTTAATTTTGTAAATTTGCAGCGGTTCAGTTGCTCGGTCGAATTATTTTGTTTCGTGTATTGACACGCTAGTCAAATACATTCATGGTTTTCAATCTAAGGTTGTTAGAGTCGGGTACGCTTATCCCTCAGGTACAAGGCCACCTTGAATAATCGTTAACAATTATTATATTTATATTTCATGGACGTACAGACAGACATCATAAGGTGCATAGTTGTATTAAATGAATAGACCAACCACAAAAATGTTTTAAAAACAGTTCCAAAATGTCAGGAGATTATTCCCATATCGAGATTAAAACTTATATGTGAACACAATGTCCTAAAATTCTTACTTTTCCATCTGTGTTACGGTTTTTTTATTTAAAAGAAATAAACGGTACCAGAAACTGTCACATACTTTCTCACAAACATACTTAAATTATTAAACAGGTTTACTGTGACTTGTAGGGTGGGGTAGGAGAGGTGATTTTTTATTAGAGTTGGAGATTAACTAATAAATATTATTATTATTATTATCTAGAGAGGAAACTATTCTATCGATTTCGAACAAATTTGCACCAAACACGTCAATTAGGCCTTTATAGATGCACGAAAAAATGTTTCGAAAAATTTTGAAAAACAACCCCTTCATGGCGAAAAACTCCCCCAAAAATGTTATTATTATTAGCTAAACGAGAATTTTTAGAAAGATGCGGTTTTTTGCATATATGTTATTATATTAAAGACTACAAATATGCCAAATGTTATCAAAATCGTTAGAGCCCTTTTTTTATTAAAAAAAATAACTGATTTTTTGCAAAAAAGGGGGTTGTTTTTCAAAATTTTTCAAACCCGTTTGTAATGCGTCTATACAGGCCTACTTGACATGTCTGGTGCAAATTTGTTTGAAATCGATCGAATAGTTTTCGCTCTAGCTTTGTATACATACAGACATTCAGACAGATATTTTGTACAAGATAATTTTTTGGACTCAGATGATCACAAAACAGATATGTCCACAAAAATCTCAACATCGATTTTTGTTAAGATCACTATACTTTCTCTATACTATAGTATAGTGAGAAAGTAAAATCATATTTTTTCAACAGCAAATGATAGCCTACACATGCCTATCTGAAATCATGCGTGAAAAGTCACAATTTGTTTAAAACAATCAACCAATTTACTTTGTCAAGTTAAAAATGGCGGTGATGACGTATGTAATATATGTAAATCCCCCTTTTTAAATTTAATAAAGGAAGCTATAGAAAGCGGATGAAATAAAAGCTGCACACAAAATCTCACAACAAATATACGTTTACTAACTTCAAACGCGTTTCAACGACAACGTCGCCATCCTCAGTGATCACAGGCTACAGTAATAATACCGTGCGTCACTGAGGCTGGCGACATTGTCTTTGAAATTAATATTAAACGTATTTGATGTGAGATTTTGTGTTCAGACTTTATTTTACTGTAGTACTGTACTTACTTTCTCACACGTCAAGCTCAATTGTTATTTTTTATGAACTGTGGAAAGTTTACTAACAACAACTGTGAAAAATATTTATTTTATTCTGAAATAATAATTGTAATCGTTAATTATTCAGAGTACAGTAAATATAAACTATTACCCTTTTATTTTTTTTACATTCGGTTTATGATTTACCAGTACGATTTAGGCCTACTCTTAATAAACACGATATAACCTATTATAAATTTATATAAATTATTCTTTTAAAATATGAAATCAGCTGTTAATTGAAATATTAGGATAAACAGCTGATTATACTTCAATTATGTTAAAACGGTAAATATTTTAAATGGACGAATAGCCGTTTTTAAACTATTTGTAGGCCTAACTTGCTTTTAAATTATTTGTAAATTTCAGTCCTATTCTTAAACGAACTTGAGACCACCCACTTAAGGGTCTGCTGCAGTGGTGGCCATCTTGGATTTGTATAACTCGAAAACAAAGCATTTCCGGACCTATGTTTGAACTTTTCCCGTTATTTTTGTTAGTGAAATCAGCTGAGAAAGTGCTCGGAACCTTATGCGAATCGCCCTTTCTCGGACAGCTAGAAGACGATAGTGGCAAAACCCGTGAAACGACTCTTGTTGATCAGAAACACAGGGTTGCGGTGCAGGATTGTAAGCGACGATTTTAATTAAATTAAGGGTGTGCAATACCGCTCAAGTAAAAACGTCAAATCCAGTTATTGGAAACTACTTTCGTTTTTACTAATGCCGGTCTTAGTTTTAGTTTCCACCATGTGCGTACGGCATTTTAATTTGCAGAAAGCTCCAATGTACAGTTAGTAGGTAACAAAATTCACCCCGATGTTTTACTGCTATCTGGCGACTCGAATGAAAATCATGTTTCTCGTCTTGTTTATAAGCAAATATCTTTTATGAAATTGGTTAATTTAAAATTTTCGTCCTACGAATTATAATTTTAGATGTTCTTTACCGATTCCCTGCAAATTACAAAAGACTATCTTCAAAATTCCATTAAAGATAAGTTTGCACCACTGTCCGTCATATTGAATCTGATTCCCATAAGAGCAATGCTGCAGACAAAGTCATTTTTTCCGTTAATTCGTTGAATAAATTAAAAAATTTGGTTTCATTTTGAAGAACTGTCATATGCGGATGTTGATTGCCGAATACATTTTCAAAAACCGTTTTATTGTTTTCATAAACGTATGATAGAAACAGTAAACTTTATTAATGTAAAAAGAGATATTGCAAAAAACCCTTATCAATCAACACTCAAAATTCATTTTACTTTAAGAAAAAAAATTTGGAAAACGGTTGACCCTAAAGGCCATCCATGTAACTTCCCGCTAAGTTTAATTACAACAAACACTATTTTTGGAAATTTTGAACTGCCATAACTTTTGAATGAATCAACCGATTTTTATGCGATTTGCGGCAATCGATGCAGTTTTTTAAGTCCATTGAAAGAATCAACAACACAAATTGTTCAGATGAAAAGTTTAGGAGAAATTAAGGAAAAACACTTACTTGATTTTCTTTCGTTCACGATATCTCGCGAATGAATCAACCGATTTTTATGCGATTTGCGGCAATCGATGCAGTTTTTCGAGTCATTGAAAGAATCGACAACAAAAATTTTTCTGATGAAAAATTTCGGAGAAATTGAGAAAAAATACTTTTTTTATTTTCTTTCGTTCACGATATCTCACGAACGAATTAACCGATTTTGACCAGACTCATAGCGATCGACGTCGCTTTTCAAGGTTAAAAGCTGATTAGATTTTGGAATTGATCAGTAAAGCCGTTTAAAAGTTATTTTAAAAAAACCTGATTTGAAATAATTTTATTTCTTAGTTTTTTCAAAATTTCTCAGAACCTACCGGTCCGAATTAATTGAAATTTTCAGGAAATCTAAGTTTGATGGAACTCTTTAGAACGTCGTTTGGTAGGATCCAATCGGTTAAGCCGTTTAAAAGTTATAAGCGGGTCACATACTTACATACACACACACACATACATACAGACAGGGTGACACCCTCTCGGGAGTGGTCAGGGAAGATTCCTAGGACCTCAAAACGTCGAGATCTGATGAATACTAGATTTTCGAAAAACGGGGTGAAACCAAAAACTTCCCGATTTTAGAAAATTTTCAATTTGCTTAGCGGGAAGTTAAAAATACACCTTTCTTTTTTTGACGAAAATAACACAAAAAATGCTTAAAAGTGAAGGTATGGTTAGGTTAGGTTGATGGCCCCGAGCCAAGCAATAGTTTCAATATTTGTGAAAAAAAACTCCTCCCAAACCACTAAAAATGGATTGGTGCATGTTTTTAAGCCAGAAAACATAAGTTGTTTCCAGGTCTCCATCAGCATATGTTGTTCATACTGAATACTGCTGAATATATTGCTCGTTGAAAAAACGAATTCTGTATAAACAAAATTTCAACAAAGTAATAAAAGCTACGACTAAAAATAATTTCCAATAGAAATAAAACTATTTAAAATCTAAAATTGGTTATGAAGAAACACAGAAACACCTACAATAACAAAAAAAAAAAACAGTCATAACAAAAACGAAACACAAAATACATGATTTAAAAAAATAATTTTACAAAATTTTCTGTTCGGATGTTCGTTATTGTTTGACATTTATTAAAGAAATTTATTTCTTACCCAAATAATTGTAAATGTTCCAACAAAACAATATAACACCTATATTTATTTTTTTTATTGAAAATAAGTTAGCCAAACTTTGTAAATATCTTGTGATGCATAACAGGACAAATTTTTTGACATATGATTTTGGATGCAGGTGTAATGCATGGCTACTTCACCCGCCTAACTCTCTCCCAAACTGCAGATAGGCCAGTCGGTAGAGGTCAATTTAGACCAAAAGTTCCAGTAATTTGCAATACGGCTGAATTTTTTTTATATGTACATTAAAGTATGTAGATTAACATAAAAAAAAGTTTACCATTCTATCGATTTCCCAAAGTCGAAAAAAGATCGATTATCATTTTTTTTTCGATTATCCTTAATATTTCGAGCTGGGATGAATATAGAGGAAAATAAAAAATACCACCGTGTAGGGGAGGTATTTTTCAACAAAAAAGGTCATATGTATTTATTTCGTCCCAGCAATGGTTTGTCTGGAAAAAATTCGATAATACAGGTATGTATTTTGCAGCAGGGGAAATCACTAAAAGGGGACATCTTATTCACATATGAAGCGTTGGCTCATTCTAAATTGGCCGAATTTTCATATATCGAATTGAAACTTGACATAGGAGTTAAAATATATATTTTAAACATTTATGCTGAGTTTCAGCTTGTTATCTTGAAAATTACCCGATCTAGAGCCACTTGACTTATTAATGGGTTTCTCGATTTTAGGAGTACCGGACCCACCAATTCATTTTAAACAGCTCCAGTTTAGAAAATTTTCAAAATATCAACCTGAAAGTTTTTTTACAAGTTAAATTTATAGATTCAAACAAGATCAACTAGTATAAACCTTTTTTATTATTTACTTTTCAAAGCACAAGTGACTTAAAAAAGTATAATTTTAGACCTTTTTAGATTTTTCATCAAAACGCTTGAGTTAATCGGCTGCAGATTAGTCATTTTTTTAAATATAGTTTTTAAAATAAGTATAGCAAAAACCAATTGTGATTTTAACTTCTGTACCAATTTTTGAATCGATATGTTCAAAAATGTCGAAAATGGAGTCGTTGAATCCAAAGGTGTTATAGTTAAAACGAGATAGGTAAAACAGAAGACCATTTTCAAGCGCCTCGTTTTTAAAAATAACATGAAAAAAAATCGTTCATACTTACTAAGAATATTTATACTGGTGTACTCAACTTGTAAAACAAATTTGATGTTGATATTCCAAAAATTGACGAAACTGGAATAGATTTAAATCAGTTCGTGAGTCCGGTACTAGTAAAATCGATAATCGAAATCGACTCCTAGATCGGGTAATTTTCAAGATAACAAGCTGAGACTCAGCATAAATGTTCAAAATATATATTTTAACTCCTATAAAAAGTTTCAATTCGATATATTAAAATTCGGCCAATTTAGAATGAGCCAACGCTTCATATATGAATAAGATGTCCCCTTTTAGTGATTTCCCCGGCTGCAAAATGCATACCTGCATTATCGAATTTTTTCCAGACAAACCATTGTTCGGACGAAATAAATACATATGTCCTTTTTTGTTGAAAAATACCTCCCCTACACGGTGGTATTTTTTATTTTCCTCTATCTTCATCCTAGCTCGAAATATTAAGGATAATCGAAAAAAAATGATAATCGATTTTTTTTCGACTTTGGGAAATCGATAGAATGGTAAACTTTTTTTATGTTAATCTAGATACTTTAATGTACTTATAAAAAAAATTCAGCCGTATTGCAAATTACTGGTAGTTGTAACCTATACCGACTGGGCTAAGAAGGAAAACCGTTTGAGCGTTTATTGTAAAAAAGGTAAGCGTTTATGAAAGTTTATTGGTAATTGTTATTTTTTAACATGTAGTAAAAATTTATAATTTGAAATAAAATTGTTCCTCATCATCCTCGTAGACCGTTCCCACTGAAGGTGATAGTCACTTGCTATCCAAAAACTGTTCCTACTGCCAGTGTGGATTGACGGAGTTTTGCTTTTAAGTCTTATGCCAATAAGTAAAATTAAACCATTTTCAAAAAGTTAAACATCGTAACTTTAAACGGTCGCCATTTTGTGTAGGGTGAACCTTTTTACGTCTGATTTGCTGCATTGTGTTCTAATAAGATATACCTTTAATTTTATGTACAACTCGACCTATTAGGCCAGTCGGTAGGGGTCAATTTAGACCAAAAGTTCCAGTAATTTACAATAAGGCTGATTTTTTTTATAAGTACATTAAAGTATGTAGATTAACATAAAAAAAAGTTTACCAGTCTATCGATTTCACAAAGTCGAAAAAAATCGATTATCATTTTTTTTTCGATTAACCATAATATTTCGAGCTGGGATGAAGATAGAGAAAAATAAAAAATACCACCGTGTAGGAGAAGTATTTTTCAACAAAAAAGGTCATATGTATTTATTTCGTCCGAGCAATGGTTTGTCTGGAAAAAATTCGATAATGCAGGTATGTATTTTGCAGCAGGGGAAATCAGTAAAAGGGGACATCTTATTCATATATTAAGCGTTGGCTTATTCTAAATTGACTGAATTTTAATATATCGAATTGAAACTTTTTATAGGAGTTAAAATATATATTTTAAACATTTATGCTGAGTCTTAGCTTGTTATCTTGAAAATTACCCGATCTAGGAGTCGATTTCGATTATCGATTTTAGCAGTACGGGACCCACGAACTAATTTCAATCTATTCCAGTTTCAATTTTTGGAATATCAACATCAAATTTGTTTTACAAGTTAAGTACACCA
>JAGFPH010006091.1:58642-84697 GCA_018207615.1 Philaenus spumarius | reverse complement strand
TAACTTGAGACGAGCTTTAGTATTCTGTTTGCACTTACAAGTTGCCGAACTCGCTCAATGTTTTAATCAGTGGTTGAGGTTGAAGGTCGTCCACTATGAGGGTCATCTTACACGACCTTCACAAAAACGTCTGTGCCATTTGTAAACTTGGCTCTTTTTCATCGTCTCATTTCCGTAAGCTTGAATCAACAACTCAAGAGTCTCAGAAGGTGACTTTTGAAGCAAAACACAGAATTTAATATTTGTTCGTGTAAACGCCCTTTTTTTAAAACAAAACTGTAAACTTGCAGACACACAATAAGCACTCTCTACCGGTGAACAAAGGCAACTGAGCCATATCCCCACTACCGATATTCCCTCTTCAGGAGTAGTACCAACTGCTGCAAAACAAATTTCTCACGGGCGACTGCGTTGGAGGTCTCTAGAAATTAATTCTGGGAACTTTTTGACTCTAGGATGTACATCTCTTTCTTCAATATCTATCTAATTAGCTTCACCATGTGTACACTATTTATCACACAAGGTATAAAGTTCAAATAAAAAACATACTAATATTAAATAATGGGTTTTAAATTAGATGAGTAGGCCTATGTATAACTGTATAAATAAAATTCAAAATTTTTTGTTAGTTGGCCCCATAAAAGTGATCAACGAATCTCAAGTCCGTGAAGAACTGGAAAAGGAGTTTGATTACCTTCTACCTGGCGGTCATTGGCATCCAAAGACGTGTACTGCCCGTGACAGAGTTGCTATAATTATCCCATACAGGAACAGAGAAGACCATCTGTACATCTTCCTCAAAAACATGCATCCAATGTTGCAAAAACAGCAATTGGATTACGGGATTTTTATAATCGAACAAGCAGGTAATTTTATTTATAGTTGGCATTCTATTTAATGTTTGTGATATTCTACTTGTGATAGTGAGATAAATTTATACAATAAAATATCAAAAAGTAAAAAATTATATTCTGATGAGAACGATTTGGAATTATGGTTGTAATAAGAGGATTTTTGTAGCGAGATATTCTTGTGGTTCGAATCTGGATTTTGTATATTGATGTCAGGGCTGTGTTTCTAAATAGGCTGCAGCCTAGAGTGACAAACTTTTAGGGGCGGCAATTAGGAATTTTAAACCCTTTCGACTTTATTTAACAGCAGATAATATTTATATGTGGCTTAAATGTATAGCTTTTAAATGTAAAAATATGTTTTACTCTTCCTACTTTCTGTGAACTAATATGAATTCACAGCACGCAATCTTGTTACGTAGCTTTCATGTAGCCTGATTTGATCTGTGGAATTAGCCATGGATAGAACAATAAACTACGAAAAAGACAGCAAAAGAAAGACAAAAAGGAAAGTTAGGCCTGACGAAGATCAAAGTGAAGAAAAAAACTATGCCGGAAGGGACGACCTAAGAATAAATACGTTTCTATTGATAATGGACTCTTTTACTGGTGAGTTCAAGAAGAGACGAATAGCCTACAAGTTTCAAGACAGGTTTTACTTCTTCAGTTGTGTGAAAAGAAGAAAGGACGAGGAATTAAGGGAAAAGGCAACTAAGCTTTACCACACCTATACACACCACTTGGATTCTGATTTCATTGAAGAGTGCATCCATTTCCTAAAGTACTGTGTTGCACGTGCAGGGATTGAGCACCCAGCAGAAAAATCGTTCCAAGGAATTTCAAAATTTCCCCGATGTAACTTACTAGATGATGTGTACGTGATTTTGGACATCACACTAAGAATAAGCCTGTGCATACCTGCTATAAATTGTGCTGGAGAACATGGTTTTCCTGCCTCAGAATAGTTAAAAACTATCTACGTACCAGCATTTCTGAAGGAAGGTTGAAGGTTGAACTCACTTTCTTTACCGTTTATTGAGGTAAAAACCATGAAACCACTTTCGAATGAGAGCATTATAAATGAGCTTGCTCTTAAAAAATCCCGCAAGAAAGTGATGTAGGCCTAAATTTGAACACGAATGAAGGTGCAAAATGTAATTAATATGTAGGCTGTTTAATTTGTTTGTAGGCTATATAAAATTTTGTTGTAGTTGGGAGCTATTAGGTATATAGGCCTACTTTTTTTGCAATACGAATAATAAATCAATAATTAACTACTTGTAAATTTACTTGCAAAATTGTAAATTATGGTAAAAACTCGTGAATTTGATAAATTTGCAATAGCCTACCAAAGTTTATAAAGTGGTTGTTAGTACATTATAATAACTTGGACAGATTTACTTTAGGAGCATCTTAATCTTTTATCTAATTTACTACATTAAAATTCCCTTAGTAAGCATATTTTGTATCATCATGTAGGGAATAATATGACCTATTATGCAAAAACAATAATTCTAAAACGAAAAAGATAGGCCTAACCTATAAAACAAAAAGTACAGATAAATGGACGAATATGTAAGTATGTTATGTATTTAGTAGCTAATAAACTCATTTTAGGTATTTGAGTTTAGTTATTTAGGGAAATTACCAGTAATTAACAACGTAATTTGATTGAAATCCCATTTTCAATATTCAATTATGCCTGTGGGATCATAACAATACAATTCCAATAATTTAGCAATTTTTGTCAATAGTCAAGCCAAAGTTTAAATAAATCTTTGCAGGTAGCAGCACATTACAAACAAATTAAAAACTGCAATATTCAATTAAGCATGTAGGTAGCAGCACCTCCCGGGATAGTAATTCTAATTATTAGCAATATTTGTTAATAATAAATCCAAAGTTTAATTAAATCTTTGCAGGTAGCAGCACATTTACGGTACAGATGTGAGAAACTTAAGGCTAAACAGTACAAAAAAAGTTGTGTTTTTAGCCCAATAGATAGCAGCACTGTCGTGGCCAAATTAATTTTACTGATTACTCATTTATTTTTTATCCGATTTGAAAAAATAAAACTGTTTTGTAATCAGTATAAAGTTGTTAAAGGCGCTATGCTTTCTAATTTTCGAAAACATTTCTTAATAAATTTTTACAATTAATAACTTTTAAAATAAGTCAAAATTTGACTAAAACAGGTAGTCATTTTTAGGGCAAATTTTTTTGAATAATTTTAAAGTTTATTTCAAACAAATCGGTTGAACGGTTTTGTCAGAAACGCGTTTTTGGTTCCAACGTTGTGTCACTCGTTGAACAGCTAACTGACACGCGCACGCACCGACGCGACGCGACGTAGCGCCTTCTCTCTCTCTCTCTCTCCTCACAGGCACATACAACCCATCCTCGCGGCTCCCAGCTCCCAGCTCTCAAACAACACACATCCCAAGACGTTTATGATCCGTTTACGTTTTTGTGCGAAATGATGAAAACGAACAAATAAAGAAATGTAATTCAAATGCTCACCAATAGTTAAAGAGTGTATCTCCTCTGTTGATGTAAACATATTTATGTATCCAATTTCATCTAACTTATGTTTAATTTAATTATAAGGTGTGTTAAACGTTTTTAATCTGTGTATTTAATTTAATGTGTCTACAACTTTTTAAAATTAATTAATTAAAATGAATTAATCCTGGGATCGAGACAAATAAATTTCACAATACAAAACTTGGTCTACTGTACTTTGTCGTCTGACTGTCTGTATGTGTTTTTTACAAAATAATTCATATCTACCGAACGGATTGACCGATTGAGTTCAAACTTGACATGAAGTTGACCTAGCAATGATCTATTTAAAATAAATAATGCGTTTTAAAATGGCGACTGTTTCAAAATTTCAAACCCAAACTACCCAAAAATGGTACATTTTAACAAAAAAATGTCAAGACATTTTTTTTATAGCCCTTTTGATTTATCATCGGATAGTGTTTCTGTAAAAACAATCGGATGACGGATAATAGTTATGTTAAAGAGCCGATACAGAATAAAAAGGACTACAAAAAAGATGACTTGAAACTTTTTATAAAAATGTATGGTTTTTGGGTAATTCAGGTTTGCAATTTTTTAACAGTCACCATTTTAAAACGCATTAATGGATATAATCGCTTATTTTACTTAAAATATATCATTGTTAGGTAAACTTTATGTCAAGTTTTAAGTCAATCGGTCAAACCGTTCTCTAGATACAAATTATTTAGTGAAAAAACAAAATGGCCGCTATGGAGAAAACCAGGGCTCTATAACAAGTCCTAAACCGTTTCTTTGATCTCGGCACTGTGCCGCCAGTTTCACTCTGACGTCACCATGCTGATACACGGTAATATTTGAGTAGTGCGTGCGCAGTCGTTAACTCGCTGTTTTAACTCGATGGAAAGGCTTCAGTAAAATAAAATTTGGATATTCTTAATCTAAATAAAGTACGGATTCTAACAGTATAAAAAACTTTTATTTTAACAGGTATTTCGAATTTTAATAATTGAAAATATTTGAGAATTATCACAGACTGACATGAAAAAGTCACTAAGCGAGGAAATTTTTTATTTTTGGGTTACAAACAAACTTCCAGCGGGAAAGTTGTAGCCATTGAATTGATCTAAACTATCCAATTCACCGATTTGTGATAAAATGATTACATCATTATGAAATCGTTTTTTAAATGAGCGCTAGTAGGTGCCGCGCCACGACTCCCGAAGTACAGTTGTTTGATACGGGAATAACGTTTATGTACATATTGTTATTTTAAGTAAATCACTTGTCCCCAGGGAAAAAAGTAAGCATTTTATTTTAACATAAACTAATTATGATTTATAATTAATATTTGATATTATTGAAGAAACATTTAAGTACTCCGCAAATTAGACAACAATGAACAAATTATTTAAAAGACAGCATATTTCTTTGTTATAAAGCAATTCTTTTAATTAAATATGAAGCTAATTTTTTTACGTAATTACGATTTTCTTTTTCCATCATTGATCTCTAATTTTATTTCTTTGAATGTACGTAATAATGATATTATTTTTTAAACGTTAACCTCCAACTTAACTTTTTGTGTCCACTTCAATAATATCAAATTTTAACTATAAATTAATAATTAGTTTATGTTAAAATAAAGTGCTTACTTTTTTTCTAGCTGGCATAATTACCTGGGGACAAGTGATTTACTATATTTACCTTAAATAACAATATGTACATAAACGTTATTCCCGTATCAAACAACTGTACTTCGGGAGTCGCGGCGAGGCACCTACTCGCGCTCATTTAAAAAACGATTTCATAATGATGTAATCATTTTATCACAAATCGGTGAATTGGATAGTTTAGATCAATTCTTTGGCTACAACTTTCCCGCTGGAAGTTTGTTTATAAGCCAAAAATAAAAAATTTCCTCGCTTAGGAACTTTTTCATGTCAGTCTGTGATAATTCTCAAATATTTTCAATTATTAAAATTCGAAATCCCTGTTAAAATAAAAGTTTTTTATACTGTTAGAATCCGTACTTTATGTAGATTAAGAATATCCAAATTTTATTTTACTGAAGCCTTTCCATCGAGTTAAAACAGCGAGTTAACGACTGCGCATCCTAAAATATTACATAGTCATTACGAAACATCCTGTATATACAAGAAACATATCTTAGTAAAAGTATGCAAAACATACCAATATTGTGGTTACGTATGCTGAATTAATGTTTTATAACAACCAAGTGGGACGAGCAGGAGAAACAATACATGTAATGCTCTTCAACAATATATGGGAAACGGAAGCATTTCCCGGTGCGAGTCGTCACTGAGCGAGCGCGTGGCGTGATGAATTTGTTTGATGGCGCGCGGGTTGGGGGGGGGGAATACGCGCGAAAAAATACTAGAGATAAACCTTGCAAAATCGATTCCGACGGAACCACTGGTTCGATCTTCAGTCTGAAAAATTATTAATTCATTTCTCCATCAAATCTTCAAAATGACTACCTGTTTTTTCTTTTAAAAATATTCCTTTTAGCAGTTACAAAGTATTTTTTTTTATTAAATAAAAAATAAAAAAAATCGTTAGCATAGCGACTTAAAGATACATATTAGAAGTACAAATCAGTTTTCAAACCAATTTTTACTCAAACGGTAAGCGAGTAATCAGTAAAATGAATTTTCATAATTTTGAAGCGCTACGTGGTATTTGGAACTACTGCCGGGGTGTTTAGCCTTAACTGCCACTGCGTATCGAATTACGGACGTGCAGCGCTTTCTAGTAGTTAAAGTATCAACTACGATCAACATGATTTAAATATTTGGCAGAACTATTGTCAAAATAAATCAGCAAAAATAATTACCTAATTTTCCTCAGTGAGACAGCACTTTTTTGTCCCGCCTCACTGATAGTTTCGGAATTAAGTGTGTTGTATCCGTAAGGTGCTGTCACCTGGTAGATAAAAGTTAAACTATTTATAATTATTTTGCTACAGGTTGGAAAGTGCGCTACCAGCTTTGAATTTGTGAACTATTATTTTATTCCTACAGTTATTGTAGCGCTGTCTAGTAGGTCAAGTAACAACTACGATCAACATGATTATAATATTTGGCAGAACCATTGTCAAAATAAATCAGCAAAAATACTTTAACTAATTTTCCTCAGTGAGGCAGCACTTTTTTTGTCCCGTCTCACTGAGAAAAATGACAGAGCACCGAAATTAAAACTGTTGTATCCGTAAAGTGCTGCCACCTGGTAGATAAATTTAAAACTATAATTATTTTTCTACAGGCCGGAAAGTGCTGCTACCAACTTTAAAATTGAGAACTATTATTTGTTCTAATAGATAGTAGTTTGGTAGATTACTTATAATAAATAAAAAAATTAGATGTATATAATTTTTGTAAATTATTGTTCCGTAAAGTGCTGCCACCTGTGATTTATTTTCATAATAGTATATTCCTATTAATTTAAGGGTTTGTAAAAAACATTTAATTTCTTGAAGCTGATTGAATTTTATTATTTAATCATAAGTAGGAAAGTAGTAGTAGGGCGTAGAGCCTACTATTAATTGTTATTTCCTTTCAAAATGTAGGTTAGTTTACAGTCTCAAAACATTTTTAGAGTGTCACTAACCTAAAGAACAGAAAGAAGTAAACAGACGTTTTTAAGAAGTAAAATAAATCTAATGTCATCTAAGTTAATATGTTACAAAAATTAAATTGTAAAGCCCCTTGAACCAATTTAGAGCTATTTTGTATAAAATAAGACCAATTAATTCTGTAGTTGTATAAACCGAATCTAAAGACAAAACTAAAGGGGGCGGCAAATGGGATATCCGACTGTCAACTTCTACCTTTAAAGTGACTGAGATTTACTTAGTCTATCTAGGATCTAAAGGTGAGGATTAACTTCACAGGTCTAGCCTTGAGGATTTCCTAAACGTGTGTGAAGTTTAACTGTGCAGGTTTGAAGAACAGTTTAGGCCGCCTGAGTACAAATGAAAAACATTTACCGTACATAAAAATGTACAGTAATAACTGCGGAGGCTGACCCTACTGTGTGTGACCGCCTGGGTGCGAATTTACAGCAGAAATGCACGAATAAAAAAACAAGGCGTAAATTTACTACTCAACCCTGGGCTGATATTTTTGCAGACAACGACATTGTTTTACATTCTACTCTTTAAATGTTGAATCCAGGTCACAAACTGTGACTAAATACTTTAGGTTAAAACCTTTAGGCTATTTATTTTTGTTATTATTCTTTCATTTCTGTTGCCATAGGTTACCCTAGGGTCGAATAGTAAATTTGCGCCAAAAACAAATAGCCTGAAATTCTAACTTATAGTCTTTAGTCACAGGTTGTTTACCTGTATTCCACATTTAACAGTAGAATGTGAAACAAGGTCATCGCGTCTGCAATAATATCAGCCGAAGGGCGTATACTTAGTAAATTTACGCCGACCGCCTGTGTAGTTCTCAAGCTGACTTCAGCTAGAAACAACCGTACACAATTTATTAGTGTTGCGGGAAAGTTTTTGGAAGATTTTATTGAAACATATGAGTCTGAACCTTGTCTCTGGCTTGTAAAAAGCAAGGACTATCAGGATAGAACCAAAAATTTATGTGCAAAAATCAAACAATGAAATACCATTGAGCTGTGTGATAGCAATAATTTTTTGAGAAGTGTATTTAGACAGAAATTAAATCATTGACTATGTCAGGATCTGAAAGTGATGAAATTTATGTGCCAAACGTTTTGGAAAATGTATACTGTATCCATTTTAAATGTAAAAACCATAGCCTCCTTATTAATGCTCTTTTTACAGGCTCATTATTTTTGTATTAATAAAAACAAAAAGTAAGTTTATGTATTATTTAAATAAATATAAACACATTGTTTTGTGGATTTGATCTCTATTAATAATAAGTGAGGTTTTAGTCAAAACCACTACACATCCGGAAAAATGTACTTCTATATTTTTATTACACTCATCTTAAAAGGGAGATAGGCCTACTATAATATAATCATTTTAAATCCAAATGCCAATATAGAAGGTAAGTGTGTTACTGAAAATCTTTTAGTTTTTGCCAGGGATGGTTTTAGGGCGAGGCGAAGCAGGGCGGTCGCTAAATTTTAGTGAATGCCAAATTCTTGGGAGAGATTATTTCCAAAAGACGCCTTATATTTTTAAAGTTACTCAATTTTTACTTTATTAATTTTTTTTTAAATATTATTGAACACGTATAAATAGATCATCAATTTGAAATTTATTTAAAAATGTATTAATTTAACTTTATATAGTAATTTTATATTTTTTTTTCAAAAGCACTACTGTTCAATAGCACTTTTTAGATGTTGCTTTTTTTTAAAGTACTCTAAAGTAAACCACATGTAGTGTTTGGTACGATTCTATTCGTACAGTCGTGGGAAATACAGACATTTGTTGAATTCAATACGCCCACAATTTCGCTACGAGTTGACCAACTGTCTAGGCCGGCCGGCTCGTAAAGTGAATTTAATACGTCAGAAAAATTTTTTGATTATAAAAGTTGAATATCACACAAGTTTGCGATAAAAATGTATAAAATAATAAAGTATTTCATTGCATGGAAAAATATTGATTATTTCGGCAACTATTATCATAAAGGTACCTCTTAAACAAAATGTTTAAACATTTTCTAAAATAATAGTAAAGGGCACATATTTCATGTATGCCCCGGGCGTCATTTCCTCTAAAACCGGCCCTGGTTTTTGCCAGTGTCATTATGCATTTTGGCCAAGTTTTAATCATAGTTGATAACTTAGATCAATAATGTTGGGAACACGCAACAATTAAAGACAAACCATCTAAATATAAGTGAACTAGGTTGTTGTCAGAATTATGTTTAAGAAAACAAACTAATCGGTTTAATTAAAGTCGTATGAATGGCCTTTAAAATAATTGTTTTTTCGCAACCAATCGTTTCAATTTCCCCTGTTTTAGGTGAAGGGCCTTTTAACCGAGCTATGCTGATGAACGTTGGTTTCAAAGAAGCACTTCGGTTTCGAGAATTTGACTGCTTTATCTTTCACGATGTTGACCTATTACCTGAAGATGACCGTAACTTATACAAATGTTCAGAACAACCACAACATATGTCTGTAGCAGTCGATGAATTTAATTATATGTAATTATATTAAACAGTTTTACTTGTATTTCTTATGATTTTAATAGTTTTATAATTATTCACAATGTAATACAAGATTTACTTTCTATAAACTTATAGGCCTACTTAAAATTTACCAATGAGTTATTAGATTCTTTCATTCAAACACCAAGAATTTTCTAATGTTTCATTATCATGTATTTGAATTTACATTTTAGTAAAAGATGTTTTTTTTTAGTAAATATACAAAAAGCTTGCAGACATTTACTTCATATAAAGAACCTGGTAAATATATTTATTACAATAAATTTAGGATTTATTAAACACAACTATTTGTGTATCCATACTTAATGGGTCGGTCCTATTTTGGATAAAGGTGCACAAAATAATATATATTAACAAAATCAAACAAAAATCTTAGAACCTGGATTCATATGAAAAAACTAAATTACTTATGAAGATTTCTAATTCATTGTGGACAAGCTTTCAACACAAAGCTTATTTATTGGCTCTCATGTAATAGCATTCATTTGTTGTTGTCATTTTAGTTATGACTAATCTTTCCCCACGAAAAATCATTCCATCGTAAATTGTTAATTCCTCACAGCAATACCAATATTCATGTACTCTATCTGCCGTTATAAAATTTAAAAGGTTCTGGAGTGTTTCGTCATTTCTTTGTTAAGTGTCATATTTTGAAAATAAGATCTTCTTTACCATGGGCGTCATCGCCGAGGGGAAGGGGATGTGCCCCCCTCCAATATCTGAGGTTTGCCTTTACATCCCCCTCAATATTTGAGATGTAAAAAAAAGAATTTTGTAAATAAAAGGAACTATAAAATTACGTGATTTTACTTTTCTTTATAATTATATTTTTTTATTATTCATTATTAGTATTTATCATCATCATTACTTTTGCTATTATTATCACTATTTAATAGGTTAAGGGTTAAGGTAACAAAATGATGTAAGGTAATCATAATAATTCGACCACGCAGCTGAACCGCTGATGTGAGTTGAGTAAATTTCCAAAGTTAAGTTTATAGACCTATGTTTTAGGGTTTCAACCAACAATTTGGGAAACAGGTCTATTCACGACGGTGCTGAATAGCTGCAAAATGGTTTGCACGCCATTCCGAATTTTGGGGCTATCTTCAATACAAAAGCATTGCGTGCTTCGCACACCAAACCCACGGTAGAATCCACCACATGGCTCACATGTTCATTAAATGAACCGGGTATTTAATGTTTTGATCGATTTTGGGGGAACCAAGCTAGCTATAAGATCGCGTAAAAAAACAAAATGTACGGAATAACATACTGCATTTATATTTGTAGAAAAACCTCAAAAACATATTCATTCTCATAGGAAAAATCTAAAAACAAGGTAACTTCCGGTCAAAAAACGTGCTTCCGGTTGTTGGATTTTTATTTCTAACGAACTCCTCCGAGCGACGTAGACAACCAACATGTGTACCAAATTTGAACCAAATCGTACTTAAAATGCGGCCGCTAGTGTGTGAACACATATATCCTACATATATATGATTTTTAATGACACACCAAAACGTGTTCCGGGGACCATGATCGGTGCTCAGTTGCTACTCCTGACCTTGAGTCTTACCATAAGGGCCACTGCAAACTTATTAAAGCTTACATAAGCAATTCTTATATAAAACATATTTTTAAATTTTATTTTTGTTGTTTACAACTTTCATTCTTTTATATGTAGGCCTATAGTTAGATCGTCTTGTATAGAAATGTAAGTTTGTTTTATAAATCCTTTGAAAAATAACCTTAGTTCAAGCTGTTTTCTTAAACCAATAAACTGCATTATATTTATGACAAAGTATTGTAACCTAATTTCACCTCGGAAGTGCATAAAAACAATGTTTTGAGAAGTTATATTTTCAACATTCCCAGACCCCCTGAAATGTGTCCCCCCTAATAGAAAACTGCTGATGACGCCCCCATGTTCGTTGCATTAAGATGACAGTCAACATCTATAATCTGATTAAAATATATCTTCCATGATTCTTCACCATTTGAAAACCCGTTTGTAGAGCTCTTGTTAGTGTGTCAGCAGTAAACATTTCACTTCTGTTTTTTATAAATCTGAAGTCCAAGCAACATACATAAAAGCCTAGGTTCATACGCTAGGCAGCATTCAGACGTGTGTTTTTTTTAAAAGTAATCGATAGTAGTTGGTGGCCTTCGTCAGTTTCAATGAAAATAACTTTCCTTATAGCAATGTATTGGTAAAAACGTTAGCATGTAAACATAAGCTTTAAAATAATGTTTGAATAATTAACATTGATTAAGAATAATAAGGGAGTTATCGCTTAGCGACAAAAAACACCTTTGGGAAATAAAATATAAGGATAACAATTTAATTAAAGCTTGGGCAAAAAATTTATGGATTATATAAAGATCCTAGGCCCTATGTCATCCACCTCATAAATTTTTGTCTCTTTTAGACCCTCCTTGCTATCTTTTTTATCAATTCATGGCAGGTTTGAGAAACTGGTATAATTACGTCACACTTATTTTATAGACTCTTAAAAATGAATACCGTTAGTTATATTATTTGTTTGTGTGTGTTTTTAGTTTGCCCTACGATAGTTTATTTGGTGGAGTCAGTGCAATGACTAAAGCTCAGTTTGAAAAAGTGAACGGCTTTAGCAACATGTTCTGGGGTTGGGGCGGAGAAGATGACGACATGTCTAGTCGAATACGTGCAGTTGGACTTCACATAAAACGTTACCCCAACAATATTGCAAGGTACACAATGCTTAGACATCGGAAAGAGGAAGCTAATCCAAAAAGGTAAAGCAACACTCTGTTACATAAGTTACTAGCTGACCCATACGGCCTTGCCCATGGTGGTTGGTATTTTCAGTCTTTTTAACGTAATTGTATTCTTTTTAAGTGTTAAGTCAGTGAGTATATATATACTCACTTTTATATATAGATCTTAAATAATAAAAGCACTATTGTCATAATAATAAAAGATCTGAAATTATGATTTTAGTAACTTTGATCCCCCTTAACCCCTCCTAAAATTTTTCATACCCTTTCGTAGTGAGCACCTATGGCCCTAGAGGAAGCTACATACCAAATTTCATTCCAATCCGTTTGGTAGTTTTGAAGACATCGCGATTTAATAACTTTTATCCCCCCAAAACCCCCCTAAAATTTCGAATTTTTTCAAACCCTTTCTTAGCGAGCGCCTATGGCCCTAGAGGAAGCTACATACCAAATTTCATTTCAATCCATTTGGTAGTTTTTGAAAAATCGTGATGAGTGAGTGAGTGGTATTTCGCTTTTATATATATAGATTTAAAAAAAATATTAAGGTAAAACAAAGTTTATACATTATTATAATATTGATAAGTTATATTAAAACAATATACAGTGTTCATAAAGTCCCTTTAACCCCCTTTATTATTTTTGTTACTGAAAATAAGTTAACAAAACTTTGTATTTATCTTGTGTTGCATAACAGGACAAATTTTTTGACATGTCTGAATATTTATGATTTTTGGGTGCTTGGCCCGGGGTAGGGTGGTTAACAATTTCAAATATAAAGGTAGGTCATGTAATACACCATTGAAAAGCTTATTAAAAGATAAATAGAATGGTGTAAACTACCTATATATTTGAAATTTTAACCCCCCCCCCCCCCCCCCCCCCCCCCCCCCAAAAAAACCCCTGCTGAAATCACATCTCAACCGTCATTACAATCACTTTTATACAACCAGTTACATTTTATGTGCGCTCCCTCCTTAACAGAAACAGTTTTAAGTCTATTTCTGAACCAAAACCTAGGCTACGTTACAATGTTTGTTTTAATTTCTCTTGAAAAGGTGAGTTTATTTAGTTTGGTAATTACTATTATTTGTGCGTGTTACTGATAATTTGTTTATTGGGTACATTTGATCATTTTAACCTTTTCAGTGGCGGGTTTTGAACAACATATAGGGTCACATTACCAAAATGATTATTTACTTGTCCTAAAAATCAAGAAATCAAATGTTTACTATTTTTTTCCTGGTTTTTTTTTAGTAAATATATATACTTAAGTAAAATTATGCAAAACAGCCCCAGCCGGAGACCAGATATCTAGTCATATCCCGTCAGCTTGGAAGCGAGCCAACCACCGTTTGCTTTACTTCCGCCCTCCTACCCTCAAACCACAGATATGATTGTATATATCTGGTCTCCCTTGCCTAGATTTGAACCCGGCATCTTCTGATCAGGAAGACGCAACGTTATCCACTAGGCTACAGCTTGATTAAACAAAACTGACAAATTAACAATACTTCAGTTACTTTACTATCGGTTTAAATATTACGTGTAAAGGAAAAGATAGTTTATCAGCACCATCTAGGAGCGGTTACAACAAATTTGCTCGGTTCTTATTAAGTGAGTCTGTATGGTTTGTATTCGTGAGACGTTTATAATAGCACAAACATATATATACGGGCATGCCACTGAAAAGGTTAATAGATACATTTTTCCAGTAGGCCATATATTTACTTGATCCAATGTTGAGGTTGTTTAATTTAGACTATGTTTATATGACTAAAGGAAGCAACTGCGTGCTCCGCACGCCAACCCCGTTGGTACCTTCTACACACATAATCATGTTATATTTTCTTTATAATAAACAAAGGTGTAGCATTAATAATTACCCCTAAGCTAAGATGTCAAATAATGTTAAATGTTCAAATCAAATTATTTCCTATATTTTAAAACAGCAATTATATTAAAGGTTAAAAGAACCAGCAAGGCTCAGATCTACACTTTAATAAAAACCTAATCCAAAAGTCAGAAATACAAATAATTGCTTCAAAGTTTGAAATCAGCTGTTAATGGAAATATTGGAGCAAACGGATGTTTTATCTGTTATTTTATTCAGTTGGTTGCTATGACAATAAATGAGGCGAGTAGAAGCAAAAATAGATATCTCCATCATAGTTGATTTTTCAGGAAAGGGAAGCAACTTAAGTCATAATTTTTTTTTAACATAATTTTTTTACTAAAAGCTGTGTGCTTGTTTTCCCAGTAAAAATAAAGCCTGGAATTGAGAAATAATAAACAAAGTCGTAAATTAACTTTTAAATAAACAGATATGTCAGTTTTTGCATCTCACCTTGGTAAATGTCGGTTTTTGCATTTCACCTTGGTAAATTTTGGTTTTTGCACCTCACCTTGATCCAAATGTCGGTTTTTTTTCTGAATTTTTTAAATAAAAAACTCTTTTTAACACATTAAACAATTTTAATTCTGCTTAGTAATAATACAAAATAGTTTTTTTAGAACCTATACTTATAAAAAAAAGAAACATTTGATTTTCTTTTGGTGTTTAAATACACAAGATATTTTCCTTACAAGGAGGCAAACAAAAATTGTTATTTTTTCCTTCCATGTTTTAGTATAGATTTATTTATTCCAATATCTGATCGATAAGTTTGCTATCCGCTTATTAATACTGTCTTGTTAACTTGGTTACGGCTTGTAATGGACCTTTTAGAAATATAAAATTTAAAGTGTCAATTAACAGGTTTTTTTAAACACTTTGGAGTTGACTCACGCCAATCAAATACACAAAATCCTAGGTACCAATTGATTAGGGAAATATTGATCAAAGTACCAATTTTTTCAAATATGTCATAATATAATAATACGATATAAACAACAGATAAATTAATGAAGAAAGCTTACAGGGCGTAGCAGACGACTAACAGTCTCGTGGTTCCAATCGTGGTGGCGCTCTGATTGGCCATTGGCATATGTCGGTTGTTGCAACCGCACCGGCCTACACTTTTATCGTTTTTTGCTTCTAAAGCTGGATTTTATACAAGAATAACGTTTAAAATATAGGTTTTTGCTTCTTACTCAATATAATAGGTGGATGTGGTCTGAATAGACAAACAAAATGATGTATAAAAGTCTATTTGTAAAAAATTTTCACTTATCGGGTTTTGCTTTTAAATGCCTCAAATGTAAATACATGTGTTGGTTCATCAGTCTAGGCCTAATCTAAGATTTTTTCCGACTACTAAATTACAAATGTTAAAGTAAAAAATGTTTTTATCAATGTTACTCAGGGATAGTGTAACTTTTTATTAGAAAAACTATGTTTTCAATCGGTTTAGTAGTTCCAGAGATTACCCCCTGCATACAAACAAAAAATGTTTACCTCTTTATAATATTAGTATAGATTCGTTGAATTATTTTGTTTTAAAACCAGATACGTAAACAATTATATTACATTTCAGCATAACAAAAATGTTGTTACATGTAGCACTGATACAAAGCTCTCAACATAACCCCTGACTATAAACTTATGCCAGTATTCTCAAGATGATCAGATTTTGTTGAATTGTCATAGTCTTGCACTCATTACTGCTTGATCCGTGCAAAAATGAAGTTTTAGAAAATAATTATTAGTGGACAGACAAATCAGAAATTTTTTTGTAATAACTTTACTTTAGGCTTCCCAAAAGTACTTTAAAATTATGTAGGTATGTATACTTTTCCACTTCTAATTATTGAGATTCAGGCCTATTTTAGAATAATTTAGAATATAAACCATGACTCATCCCCCTCCCCCCCCCATCTTTCTGTGCGCTGTCTCTAACCCCATAGGCCAGGCACGCACACAGCGTTTTTTTGTCGGCTGCGGATTAGTTACCGTCACCGCTCATAAAATTTAAAGTGTGCACACAGGGCGGTAAAATTTCCGACGCCGTCTAAAAGCCTCACTCATTGGGATTCATTAAACTGAAGTGTCTACTTCATCAATCACGAAGTGTGTTATGTAATGTATTATTTCTTTTAATGTTTTATTGATATGAACAGAGAGCAACTCTCGCTTTATTGTTATTCCGTCGCTAATTGAAAAGGAAGCAAAAAAATATACTTATTTGGGTTCATCAAATCAATAAATAAAAGAAGAGAAGATTTTTTACATTCTACACTGTGTTTCCTGATTTGAGGAACTAGAAGAAACATTTTCATTTATTTAAGAATGTCGGTTTCGTCATTTGACGAACTACACACGCGACTAAAAGATAGTATTCTACAAAAAAATACTAGGAAAGTTGGTGTGCATTTAGTCACGCTCGCCACTGTTTCGGCGGAGACGGTGGAAAATCTGTCGATTGTAGTGGCAGCGAGCGGCTGCACAGCTTCCGTCAGCGTTAAATAAACCGATAGGTTATTTTTCCGACCAATGTGTATGCTCTAATACCCTCCTTCGCGCCACTGTTGATATAATTACGACGGCAAATAATTATAGTAATTGTAACCCTGTACCAATCTTACAAAAAGAATAATTAAAGGAACGGAAACGATACTGGGCCACATAGATTGGTACTGTTCAAGACTTACCTTAGAATTTAAATATCACCAAAAGTAGGAATATTTCAGCTTATCTCTTACAATGCACAGGATACCTAAAGGTTACCTCAATAAACTATAGAAATAGGTATAATTTTAGGTTTATTAACCAAGTTAAGTAAAAGTTTATATGCCCTTAATACAAAAAGAAATTATTAACATGCCCTTAATACAAAAAAAATTTGAGATTAAAAAAAAAGAAAACACATATATTTTATTAAATTGAATTTAAAAACCCTCCCCAAAAATAAAAATCAAAAACCCTCCCTTTTTAATAATAATTACAGAAATTATACAAAAGATTTACAAGTTACAAAATTTTAACATGAAATACCATGGATTTGTTTTAAGAATAAATATATATGTCGTTGGCCAACTCTAAAAGGTAATTATATAATTAAATAAATAGACAAGATTAATTATGAGACGTCTCTCTATATATATAAAAAAAAGGTGTAAAATTTCTAATGTGTAGCCCTTAGGGCTAAGGTCCGAAATGTGCTAGCTTGCTCCTCCCAATTTATTAAATACTAACATATCCTAAATAGTACACATATACAAAAATTACTTTCAAAATACAGCCTATTTAACACTTAACATAAAAGGAAAAGAACAACTGCAGATAGTTCTCATTTTAAATTAAGTTCTGTCTCTAATCAAAACACTGTAGAAATATTTTGTTTATATTTTTAATGTTCAGTTGGAAAGTAGGCCTTTTCTAAGCGTAGCTGTTGCAGGTTATGCCATTGTATTAAAACATTCCCTGAAGTTGGACCAGTATAACTGTATAACACAAATAACAATTTCTTTTTTAGAAAACTTGCAGTTATTTAAATAAGCATAAAATGATAGTTCTTTGAGTTGGCTGTTTTATTGAAATTTGTAGCACAAGATGGCAAATTGCTACTTAGATTGTGATGGTTAATATAACATGTGTAATGTTGCATAACACTGTCTGTACATGTTAGGTAAGCCACATGGTAACATAAAAGAAATGTTAACGTTTAGTTACATATCAGCAATATTTTGCTTATAGCTTATTAAAAGTTTTCAATATCTGTTACACTGTAGAAATACTACACAGTTATAGTTAATTAATGCATAACACTTTAGGCTTGTTTGTGGAAATATGTTTAGGCTTTAACAATAACCAAAATGATATCGGCTTTATAGTTTTTGTAGGCTGTAAGATTTACATTTAAAATTTAGGCTGTAGTAAAAAGAAATACATAGGTTTCTCTAATAAATTGAACAAAATGAGTTAGGAAATTGTACATGAACCAAAAGTGGAAATAACCTAATTAAGTTTTACAAGTAATATTTTATAATTATTAAGGTAAAGCTAAAATATTCTACCTGGTATCCGGAAAACAAAAGGTTTAGAAGTAATTCATGTTGTTCAGCGACACACCGCGTTATCGCGATCAAATTATTAAGAAATATGACATAACTACCACTTGGCAGCGTCTTCAAGTTTCGTTCGTAACGGTCCAATGGCCGACCTTCTAGTAACCCTCATGACAAAGCGAATTTTAACTCAATAGATAAGGAACAGCTGACGGGTTGTCGGATTACAAAATGCTATCGCATACTAAACCAGTATGTACGGCTGCAGATACCGTACAGAGTCGACATCTGGCGGAGAAAAGGATAACTATTTGGGAAATGTAGGTAAGGATAAATGATAGAAAGGTTGTAAATTGTGGAAAGAAGTAATATTTAATAAAAAAAAAAAAATATAGGTGGCGCGAATGTCTAAAAACGGCACAACCCCCAAACCCCCCCCTGGTCACGCCTATGATGAGATTGACAACTAAATAATAGTTTGTTTGATTTATATGATATCAAATAGGTAATGTATATTATGTAACTATCAAAAATTGATTAGTACTATAAATTGTGAGATTAACAATAATATTTTTTTCTAGGTATGAAAAATTGAACAACAGTCATACAAGAATGATGTCTGATGGGATTAATAATCTGCAATACAAACGCCTAGATATGAAATTGAATAAACTTTTCACATGGGTATTGGTGGAGCTTGCTGCTGCTAGCTGATGATCTGCCTGGGCCCGTCTTTTGGGGTAGGGCCTTACATAAAAAAGTTATTCAGTTGTATTCTGTTGCACAAAAACCTCTGTGATAAATTTATAAGCTGTTTCAAAAGAAATTTTCAAGTTGGGCATTATCGAAAACAGAAGACAAATTTTGTATTTGAATTTCACCCAAAAAATATACGGTACCAGAAACTGGCACATACTTTCTAATATTTAAATTATTAACACGTTCACTGCTAAGGACGCACGTGTGACCATGAGAAGCGGCTGTTAATAAATACAGTTATCAAGTTAATAATATTATTAAGTGACAAAATAATGCACAAAACATTGTATTACACAATTGTTGTAATAAAACATACAAAGTCTTAAACAAGAATATTAACTTTAATATGTATACAAAAATGATACAAGGATGATTTTTAATTTAGAAGTTGGTTCATTATTACCCGTCGAGTAGGCTAATGCAGGTTGCTAATGAATGGTATATTGCTTATGTACAAACAAAAAATAACTTTACTTACAATGGTTAGGGAAGTTAGCCTAAAGCTTAAAGTAATTAAACAACCTATGGATTAAACCATGTATTCTAAAAATGTATCTTCTAAGTATTGACGAACACATAATAGTAAAATAAAACAGTAATTTACCATCAATGGAGGGGAGGTAGATTATTTATTAAATTATAAATGCTAAACTGTTAATGTACACAAAAAAGTACACAATAAAGTACATAATAAAGTACACAATAAAGTATTTACATCAAAAGCAGTCAAATTACTTTAAAATATACAGGGTGGTTCAGGAAGAAACGGAAAAACTTTCAGGACGTGTTCTACTAGTGAAAATAAGTACGGAAATGCCATTTTGTACAAAATAACTCATACCGTATCTATAGAAATGTTTGACTGATTGAGTTCAAACTTGGCATGAGGTTTAACCCCTAACAATGATCTATTGCACGAAAAATAAGCGATTATATCCAATCATGCGTTTAAAAATGGTGGTGGCTGTTTGAAAATTTTAAAAATAAATTACTCAAAAACAGTACATTTTAACAAAACATGTCGACATCTTTTTTGTAGCCCTTTTGATTCCCTATCGGACTGTCAAAACAATCGGATGAAGGCTAATAGTTAAGTTATGTGTAACAATTGGTTTGTTCGACCCGACATCCTATACCAACACAGCAATATTGTATGTACATTTGCTGTCATTATCTTTTACTTTTATAAGGAATCAAAAGGGCTACAACAAAAAGGTGTCTTAACATTTTTTGTTAAAATGTACGATTTTTGAGTAATTTAGGTTTGACATTTTCAAACGCATCATTCGATAGAATCGATTAGTTTTCTTGAGGTAGATCATTGTTAGATTAAACTTCATGCCAAGTTTGAACTTAATCAGTCAAACTGATCTCTAGATATAAATTATTTTGTAAAAGAAAACAAATGGCGGATATCTGGAAAACGAAGCATATCCGTACCTATGTTTATAGGAACTTTTTTCTTTATTTTCACTTGTAGAACATGTCCTGAAAGTTTTTCCATTTTTTCCTGAATAACCCTGTATATGAAGCAGTAGATTGCGGAATACTCACTATTAAAGTTCTAACTCTCGCTGTCTAAACCCGTCCTGTTGTAAAACAGAACAAATTACTTAAAATTACACTATCCACCCATGTTTGAGTAATCTTGTAAAATGATTGTTTATTAATCTATCTATTAATCCGCGAGAAAAATGTTTGTGACGCCAAATTTTCAGAAACAACAAGAACAATTGGTGAATGTACCTATTTTAAGTGTTTTAGGTATAGGCTAGTTTTACCGAAATTACACAGCATTTGATTGATGACCTATTAATTTGGCAAATATTGATTTAAAAATGTACCGGTAATAATAGTTCAGTGAACAGTAGACCTCGCTCGTTGACCTTATCTCGGCTCCCCCTCCACAACTCACTCACAGCGGCCACACTGACGTAGCGCAGGAAAGAGCAAGACAGCAGGTAGCGCTCTCTCCATGTAATTATACGGTTTTATGAAGATATCTAAAGAATAAACTTATAAAAACATATTTAAAATACAAAAACTTGGACGATTTTTAACAAATTTCAAGTTTGCGGCCATTTTGTGAGCTTACTGTTAGAGATACGGAAAAAATTTGGTAGAACGTTAAATTTGCTAGCAAAATGTAATTAGTTTTTCAATTAGACTTACGGTTAAGCCACAAACTGGCTTTGGAAAAAAGCTTACACTGAGAGAAACGGTACGGCCGCCATTTTAATTTTATTTAAGGGTTTAAAAATGTAAATACCGTATATACACATCACTCGGCCTAGGAATAAGGAACATTCATACAAAAAATCATGACAATCGGTCAAGGCGTTTGGCCGTAATTGTGAGAGACAGACAAACTGTCAAACTAAAACGGAGACCTACAAAATTCCATTTTATATTCTTTACCACAGCAACCAATTGCATAGAATAACATACAAATTAGATGATTCTGAACTGAAATTATAGTGGAGTAAAGACAGATTAAAATTTAGCATTATTTCGGAATCCGGGGAGGTGACATGGATTTTTTTGAATCCTTTTGATATCGCTTTGCAATCACTTTCAGAAAAAAGTTATGAACATGAATTTGTATGCTATTTGTTTATTAATTGTTTAAGGAACAGAAATCATGTTTTTTAGGCAAATTTGAAACACTTCAACAGATTTTATAGAAATTTATTTAAATTGGTATTCAAAGGTTTCTGAGGTCGCTGAACAACAATATGATGTCAAAAAATACAAATAATTCAAAATGGTTAACGCAATATAGTAGAACTTGGTTTTAACGGCTTCGGCTAATGCGCCAACTCGGTCATATTTTTTTAGGTCTGGTCAAATCCCCTGTCCATTATTTGACCAGACCCCTGTTCAATTATTATAAACCCCTGTTTTAGCGTCAATAAATATTTAACCACTCGGTTGTAACGTCATAAATCTACAAAATATCAATGTCAAACTTTGAATTCAGTTTTTTCAGAACTGCAAAAATGTTGGAATTCCCACTTTCCTTTGATTTTGTGCCGCCTATTTTCTCCCTCCCTCAAAAATAAACAATCTACGTATTTTTCACACACGTAAAACCTCCGACAGGTCCAATCAAAGTCGGTAGAGGGGGCGGGGTTGCACTACAAGCAACACTGCTAACTCTCTCCCCCCTCCTAAGGAACAATTCACACAGTTTGCTGTGACAGTTGTGTGCTGTGTGTAACTAAACCCATGAACTTGCAGGGAAAGTGTTCGGACAATAGAAAAGCGCGGCGAGACTCAACCGTATAGCCTGGCGAAACATTTACTTAGTTGTGATCAGACAGTTGTCCCCCCCCCCTCAATAACGTTGACACTTTACAATTGGTGCTTGTTTTTAATACAGTAAGTCAATGTTTTAATATGTACTGTAAGTTTAGTGTTTTTAATACAGTTTGTTAATACACACTACATGTATTTACACATTAACCAGTGTTACTTAATTTATAATTGTAGGTGACCTGAGCTCCAATTATCGGGACCTTGCTGTACATTAACATAGTGTTTTTCTTTTTAATAAATGTCATGAATAATGTTGCCAATTATAGTAATACTGTATAGTTGTTTGTCAGTTCACTCAAGGTAACAAAAATACGATTTCCAGTTGGTACATCTTTATAACATCACTCAGACGTAGCGTCAACATTTCTTCGGTCCTCTCGTTGACGCTATAACTAAGTTCGCCTATATATGGCAGACTATTAAATGATGAATTTGATAGCAATTTCAGTAAAATTGATATTTTAATGGTTTTTAGGTCGCTGAACAAGAATATCGTATTAAATTATAGACATTCAAAATGGCTGACATAAGATGTCTGTCTTTTTGTAAAAAAACTACAATGCCAAAAACAAAACACAACTCGATGGATTTCAAAGAAATTTTACTTTTATTGGTATACAAACTAGTGTGCCTGGTAATGCCTCGCTATAACTTTATTTGAGAGAGGAGTGAAGGGAGGGTTGTGGGGAACATGGGGTGAGATGGGAAGTTACATGGATGGACATGGAAAGATAGAGGGAAGAGTGGGGATATGAGGAGTGGCGAGGAAGGATGAGGAAAAACAGGGGAAGACAGAAGGTGGTGGGGAGTCATGGGTGAGTATGTGAAGAGAAAAGAAAAGAGGGGGACACGAGGAGTGATAGGGAGGAATGTGGAGAGATAGGGGAACATGGGGTGAGATGGGGGCTGACCGGAACAGATGTGAAGAGAGGATCATCTGTGGATAAAGAGCTTTTATTAAAAAACAAATAGTACAGTACTTTGATATCGCTTTAATATAAGCGGCTGATGAGATATCGAAAGAAAACTCCCACTTTTAATTTTGTCCCGCACAAAAAAAGTGTTTTACTCGGGAAGGGTGTAAGGACTTTGTAATGTTTAATGAAGTATCTCGTAAATGTTTGCAACAGTTTAATTACATTCTCACAGTAAAAAGCAATGTTTTACAAAGTTCTAACAAATTCTTTTACATATATATACACGAGTAGAAAGTAACACACAAAATAAGTACACAAAAAATGATGTACAAATCTATTTTAAAACTACTTTATAAAATATCATCCAAATGTATAAAGATAAGACATTTTTTCCTCAGTCTTTCAATTTCTCTTTGATTTATTTTTCCTAGTAAATTATGTTGTTTACAGAAATAATTACACTGGCTTACTTAAGTGATAGGCCGGATATTTATTTCTACAAAAACAACTAGGCCTACTTAGGGTAGGCTTACTAGTGAACATTGTACTAAAACAGGGTAGATTATTCTTTGAATTAACTAATATCTATGTAGTATATGGTAGGCCTACACAAACTTTCACCTGTAGTTTGTGAACAGCCATGACTCCAAGTTCTCAAGTCATGGCTGCACATAAATACTAGTTTAAAATTAGTAACATATTTAGCAGTTCATGGTTGAGGCATCTGCGTTGGGCTTTACAACATTGTCGTAGGCTGAAACAATAAAAAAAATCTTTGGTTATTTACAATAGTGGTTTATAACAGTAAGTATATTAAAATTTGTTCTATACATGCTGTTTACACAAGTTTTATTGCATTGTACATTTTTTATTTTATTTTATGCGAAAAACCAGCTAGGTCTGCCCGGTAGAGTTTAGAGCATCATAAGTTAATAAAATCAATGTAATATACAGTAGGGTCCCGCTAATCCGAACTAATTAAGACCGAACATCGTTCAGTTTAGCGGGAATTCGAAATAGGCGTATTTCATGAATAATATCAATCATTGTAGGAGTTGCGGCACATGCTCTTGACCTCACCTTACGCTACTTCGATCTACACACTTCATTAACACTAAATGATGTTAATTATGTTAATGCGGCGATGGCGGAAAATTGCATCCTCAAGTCGATTCAGTGCTCTTTGCCAGAAAAAAAGCACTGACTTTACTTCTCAGTGTAGGTATCCATTTTTTTGCTTCCGTTGCGTTACAATTCCGTTTTTTTCTAAAAAATGGAAGGAAAGGGATAGGTTGTTCAAACTGTCCGTTTTGTCATCCCGAAGTCTGTCCATTAGTTCCGCATCTTTTTGAAAAAAGTTTGAGACAAAAATAAAATTCCTTCGAGATAATGAAAATGGACTAACACAACCGGCAGGTGGCAACACTACTAGCTGTTGTACCTAATCCTTCCTTCTTTTTGAAGGACTCGGTATCCTTTTCACCGGAAGCTTGTTGCGGTAGCTTCCTTCTCGTAAAACGGATGGAAAATTTGAAGTAAACAAAACCGGACAATTCCAACAGGCCCATTGGGATTAATGTGTTGTCAATTTCCGTTAACCAAAACGCAACGCAAACGAAGGGGAAAAAAACGGACAGTGTAAACCTACACTTAAGTGTGTGTAAATTAGTTATTTTTTGTGTTTAACAGTGATTAAAAATGATTCTACAGAATTGTATAAATGGAGCCGACATGTACTGCAAGTAACCAGCTTTCGTTCCAATTTGGTTTCAGGCGTTATCATCAAGCTTATTAGGCTCTTTCGGAATAGTGGGACTCTACTTTATAATAAATGTAAGTGAGGTTTATCCACTGCAGCAGCTCCATGGTGGTTGTATGGTATGGTAGCCCTCCATCCTCCCTCTATGAAAAAGGTTTTGGTTTTGGAACCGCAGTGGTTAGGTTTTGGAGATGTGGGTGTTAAAAGAGAACATCACACCTAGGGATAGCAACAATACAGGGTTATTCAAAAAGAAATAGACACTTTTCTAAATCAATAACATTGAAACTGCATAATTTATACCGGTCATGTTGGCATCAGTGGGTAGCTAATAAACTAAAGTTTTACTTTAACAGCTGATTGTTAGAACTTTGTTGCTAGATAACCCTTTTTTTTTGTTGATGTAAAATTTGTTAATAATAACACTGAGAAAGCTTTTCGTGTGCTTGAAGTAGAGAAAACACGTTTTGAAGAAGATGGATTCATTAATCGACTAATCTTTGGGGACGAATCAACGTTTCATATCAGTGGAAAGGTTAACAAACACAACCTGCGTATCTGGGGAACACACAATCCTAGAGTAATTGTTGAACATGAGAGGGATTCTCCTAAGGTAAACGTCTTTTGTGCTGTATCAAAACAAAAGATATACGGACCTTTCTCTTTCAAAAAAGTCCGATCAGAGGCACATCCTGGAGTGAATGGCTTATCCCTCAACTAGAGGAAGACAGTAATGACTACATATTTTTTCAAGATATACCGCATTGGCACCATGATGTCGGAGAATACCTCGATGAGCAATTACCAAGCGCTGGATTGGTCGTGCAACTGATGACAATGCGTCACTCAAGCATTGGCCACCTCACAGTCCAGACCTGACCCCATGTGATTTCTTTCTGTAGGGGTATGTTAAAGATCAAGTTTTAAATTCCCTATTACCATTGAGCCTCTTGGAATTAAGGCAGCGCATAAGAAGAGCTATAGAGAGTGTTGACTTCAATACCCTTAAGAGCCATGCTTACCCGTGG
>JAGFPH010006091.1:44011-58542 GCA_018207615.1 Philaenus spumarius | reverse complement strand
CCTGCTTGGGGGGGTAGTTTTCCGGGGGGTAGTATTCCGGCGACCCGTTGGGCATCATCTCTGCATGTACCACCTTGTGTTGACGATTCTTCTAGTGATGAAGAGTTACTTCTCCTTTCCTTATTAAGCAATAATTAAATTGCTACTTACAATCTCGTTTTAGAAGCACAGCGATTTCTTGCCACGCCAACTATTTCCTGTCAATATTACGGTATTCTTCACTAGATATATCGTATAGACATATCTATTATATCTATAGACAAGTTTTCACATAGATTCTATTAACTGTTAAATAGCAAGACTCCAGAACAACTAAAACAAACTAATCTCAAAGCAACACTGCACCATCAGCTAGGATAAACAACACAATCACCAGACCGATCGGAGCGGACGTATCTCCGAGATACATTCCTTGGCCGGTGCGCGCTACGTCCACGTGATACGTCCGTCGCCGTCCGCATCAATGTGGCCACCCTTTTGACGAAGCTATGTAACTCAAACGGAAAGATACATTTTTGGGGAGGCAGGACGTCGCTAGCGTCCAGAGCATAGCGATCGTCCGCGCTAGTGTGGCCGCGCCTTTATTGAAACAAAACGTAAAATAAAAAAATAATAAAAAGCAGTATCGGAATGGCGTTGCGGCACCAGTATATTCTTGTATACAGGTTATGTTTAATTTATTACTATATTATTAATAATGAATTACATTTAATTTCTGTCATATAACACAATCTTGTTATCACATATAATTTATTGTGTTATTCTTTCCATATTTAATTAGATAAATTAAACTGAATATAATAAACTGTCGAAATATTTTGAAGAAAAAATATATATATAGGCTTATATAAGCTTCTTATGTGTTTGACAAAAAGTGTTACTTCTTCAGTAGTCAAATATATTTCCTTGCCTCAGACGGATGTGACTTTTCCGGTAACCATTATTCTCAGAATCCGACTATTTGCACTGTATTACTAAAACAAGCGTTTACTTTTGGTTACTGTAATGTATATTCATTTCAATTTACCTTCAATTTCATTTTTGAAGAATTAAAACAAATATTATTTTATTTTCACGGTATATGCAAGACATTGACTGAGGGCCCCAAAATTAAAAACAAAACAATTACAGCTCAACTAAGAAATATATTTCATTATGCAACGAGGCTATTAACAATAACATTATAAAAATACTCGCTGTGATGGTTAAACAGAAAACAGATACATACAGATTTTAGATTTTATTAAATTATGTAAAAATAAAAAACAATTTGCAAATGTTTAATCCTTATCTAATTCCGTAATATCATGAGATAAAAAGGTTTAGAATATAAAATATAAAAATGTAGCCTACAACCCAAAAATAGAAAATATTACAATATATTATACTATACCGTATGCATTTCAGTTGTTAAAATCCAAGTAATACAATTTTGTCTAACTCTAGTTAATAAAGAACACAGTAGAAATCAAAATAAAGAGAACTAATAATTTACAAAAACAAATTTGCAAATGTGTAGTTTGTTTATCATTAATTTATTCCAAAAGTTACTAGGCCTATATACGATCAGAGAGGGGGAGGGAGACCGAGAGACAGACCGGCCAATAAAGTGAAGAACACTGTTATTTGTTTATACGCGTTCACAAGCTAGACTGCCTGGCCTTTACCCGTAATAGAAAATTATGAGATGGCGATAATGCTTACAAAATGTATGTCCGCCCGTATGTATAAGAATCGCGTTGACATTATTAGTAGCCTACCTCTCATAAGTAAATATTGAAATATTGAGTTCTCTAATTGAACATTAGTTGTAAATATTATATTTAAACAGAAATTCAATATTTATTTCAATTCATTACTGATGATTTTAAAAAGTGGTCCAGCTTGGTTTTTTATATTGCAACATGGTTTGCTTGTGACTTATAAGATTATAATATTTACTGTCACAAATTGTTTGAAACTGTAAAAATTTAAAATAGGTTATTTTTACCGGTGTTGCCTGTTTCAAACACGCATAGTAAGGATAACAAACATGTAGCCATGCAAATAAGTTTTGTTTACTTCAGTAAAAAATATTGTACAAATATAAATGCAAATATTGTAATAGCATAAAATCACTGGAATACAAGAACAACCGAAATCTTCAAGTTGACGGACCGAGCATTGGTTGTACTGTACTACTGGAGGGCGGGAAAAGGTATAGAAGATTGGCGAGCGACGCCAACCCTATCTGCAGGGTTACGGCCGAACTACTGCGGCCTGTATTTTTCATTGCAAATGCTAACATATTTTAAAATGCCTAGTATAAATAGTAAACACGGTTAAAATTACTAAAGTAAATGATAGAGACAATTGCAATAGTATGAGTGTACTTTTTATAGAATAATTATTTATATTTAGCTTGTACATCAATTTTAAAACGTCGACAAAGTCACCCTAAATGTACGTGTTTCTTATGGGAAAATAACAATTTGTTTCACTGTTTTTCGAGTCGGTACAAAGTAAATACAACATTTTTCTACATTAACGTGTTGGTAAATACTTTTTATTTGGTTGTACCATTTTATTTTAATTTACAATCTTCACGCATAGCCAATATTACATAATTTAAGAGTTCGTCCCATGTTAAAAACACGGAAGGGCAGGCGGACCGCGCGGCCGACTCCGACCGCCTCTTAAAGGGACTTTATGAACACTGTGTATTGTTTTAATGTAACTTATCAATATTATAATAATGTATAAACTTTGTTTTACTTTATTTTGTTTTTTTAAATTACTTATATAACAGTGTTGCTTTACCTTTTTGGATTAGCTTCCTCTTTCCGATGTCTAAGCATTGTGTACCTTGCAATATTGCTGGGGTAACGTTTTATGTGAAGTCCAACTGCACGTATTCGACTAGACATGTCATCATCTTCTCCGCCCCAACCCCAGAACATGTTGCTAAAGCCGTTCACTTTTTCAAACTGAGCTTTAGTCATTGCACTGACTCCACCAAATAAACTGTCGTAGGGCAAACTAAAAACACACACAAACAAATAATATAACCAACAGTATTTATTTTTAAGAGTCTGTAAAATAAGTGTGACTTATACCAGTTTCTCAAACCTGCCATAAATTGATAAAAAAGATAGCAAGGAGGGTTTAAAAGAGACAAAAATTGATGAGGTGGATGACATAGGGCCTAGGATTTTTATATCCATACATTTTTTGCCCAAGCTTTAATTAAATTGTTATCCTTATATATTATTTCCCAAAGGTGTTTTTTTGTCGCTAAGCGTTAACTCCCTTATTATTCTTCATCAATGTTAATTATTCAAGCATCATTTTAAAGCTTATGTTTACATGCTAACGTTTTTACCAATACATTGCTATAAAGAAAGTTATTTTCATTGAAACTGACCACCAACTACTGGTGATTACTTTAAAAAAACACACTTTTGAATGCTGCCTAGCGTATGAACCTATGCTTTTATGTATGTTGCTTGGACTTCAGATTTATGAAAAACAAAAGTGAAATGTTTATTGCTGACACACTCACAAGAGCTCTACAAAAAGGGTTTTCAAATGGTGAAGAATCATGGAAAATGTATAAGCACTCATGGAAGAAACACTATATTTTTATCAGATTATAGATGTTGACTGTCATCTTAATGTAACGAACATGGGGGCGTCATCAGCAGTTTCCTATTAGGGGCGGCACATTTCGAGGGGGTCCGGGAATGTTGAAAATATGACTTCTCAAAACATTGTTTTTATGCATTTCCGAGGTGAAATCAGGTTACAATACTTTGTCATAAATTGAAGTAAATTTATAATGCAGTTTATTGGTTTAAGAAAACAGCTTGAACCACGGTTATTTTTCAAAGGATTTTTAAAACAAACTTACATTTCTATACAAGACGATCTAACTAAAGGCCTACATATAAAAGAATGAAAGTTGTAAACAACAAAAATAAAATTTAAAAATATGTTTTATATAAGAATTGCTTATGTAAGCCTTAATAAGTTTGCAGTGGCCCTTATGGTAAGACTCAAGGTCAGGAGTAGCAACTGAGCACCGATCATGGTCCCCAGAACACGTTTTGGTGTGTCATTAAAAATCATATATATGTGTTCACTCACTAGCGGCCGCATTTTAAGTCCGATTTGGTTCAAATTTGGTACACATGTTGGTTGTCTCGGACGAGTTCGTTAGCCAAAAATCCAACAACTAGAAACACGTTTTTTGACCTACGTGAGGACTATTTTTTTTTAATTTTCCTATGAGAATGAATATGTTTTTGAGGTTTTTCTACAAATATAAATGCAGGATGTTATTCCGTACATTTTGTTTTTTTACGCGATCTTATAGCTAGTTTGGTTCCCCCAAAATCGATCAAAACATTAAATACCTTAGAAGTACCCGGTTCAAAGCCATGTGGTAGATTCTACCGTGGGATTGGCGTGCGAAGCACGCAATGTTTTTGTATTGAAGATAACCCCAAAATTCGGAATGGCGTGCAAACCATTTTGCAACTATTCAGCACCGTCGTGAATAGACCTATTTCCAAAATTGTTGGTTGAAACCCAAAAACATAGGCCTATAAACTTAACTTTGGAAATTTACTCAACTCACATCAGCGGTTCAGCTGCGTGGTCGAATTATTATGATTACCTTACATCATTTTGTTACCTTAACCCTTAACCTATTAAATAGTGATAATAATAGCAACAGTAATGATGATGATAAATACTAATAATGAATAATAAAAAAATATAATTATAAAGAAAAGTAAAATCATGTTATTTTATAGTTCCTTTTATTTACAAAATTCTTTTTTTTACATCTCAAATATTGAGGGGAATGTAAATGCAAACCTCAGATATTGGAGGGGGCACATCCCCTTCCCCTCGGCGATGACGCCCATGGTAAAGAAGATCATATTTTCAAAATATGACACTTAACAAAGAAATGACGAAACACTCCAGAACCTTTTAAATTTTATAACGGCAGATAGAGTACATGAATATTGGTATTGTTGTGAGGAATTAACAATTTACGATGGAATGATTTTTCTTGGGGAAAGATTAGTCATAACTAAAATGACAACAACAAATGAATGCTATTACATGAGAGCCAATAAATGTTGTAAGCTTGTCCACAATGAATTAGAAACCTTCATAAGTAATTTAGTTTTTTCATAAGAATCCAGGTTCTACGATTTTTGTTTAATTTTGTTAATATATATTATTTTGTGCACTAAATAGGCTATAATTCGTTTATCCAAAATAGGACCGACCCATTAAGTATGGATACACAAATAGTTGTGTTTAATAAATCCTAAATTTATTGTAATAAATTTATTTACCAGGTTCTTTATATGAAGTAAATGTGTGCAAGCTTTTTGTATATTTACTAAAAAAAATCTTTTACTAAAATGTAAATTCAAATATATGATAATGAAACATTAGAAAGCAGTAGAAAATTCTTGGTGTTTGAATGAAAGAATCTAATAACTCATTGGTAAATTTTAAGTAGGCCTATAAGTTTATAGAAAGTAAATCTTGAATTACATTGTGAATAATTATGAAACTATTAAAATCATAAGAAATACAAGTAAAACTGTTTAATATAATTACATATAATTAAATTCATCGACTGCTACAGACATATGTTGTGGTTGGTCTGAACATTTGTATAAGTTACGGTCATCTTCAGGTAATAGGTCAACATCGTGAAAGATAAAGCAGTCAAATTCTCGAAACCGAAGTGCTTCTTTGAAACCAACGTTCATCAGCATAGCTCGGTTAAAAGGCTCTTCACCTAAAACAGGGGAAATTGAAACGATTGGTTGTGGGAAAACAATTATTTTAAAGGCCATTCATACGACTTTAATTAGTTTGTCTTTTTAAACATAATTCTGACAACAACCTAGTTCACTTATATTTAGATGGTTTGTCTTTAATTGTTGCGTGTTCCCAACATTATTGATGTAATTTATCGACTAGTATTAAAACTTGGCCAAAATGTATAATGACACAGGCAAGAATCAGGGCCGGTTTTAGAGGAAATGACGCCAGGGGCGTACATGAAATAATGTGCCCTTTACTATTATTTTAGAAAATGTTTTAAAATTTTGTTTAAGAAATTTGAGAGGTAGGGGAAGACGGGGAGGTGAGTAAGATGGGCAAGGGCTTTATATCATAGTTAGAGTGCTGCTATCTGTGGGAAACTATGTCAGCTTCATCAGTAGATAGTAACCATTGGTTCGAGATTGTCTGACTCAACTCCAACACTGGATTCTGTGAGATTTACAGGGTACGTACAATTTGTATACTGTTTTGCAATATTTTACTACTTTTAAGGCTCTAATATTTGTTGTACATTAACAATTGTTCAAATGATAAGTATATATACCACTGAATATTACCTCTTATTAGCAACAAAATCCTGTGTATGGATTAAATTTTCACTGAATAGTTTACATCTAGCCCTAACATAACTTAAAAGCATGCTTGGGGGCATGACGGGGAGGGGCACAAGACGGGGAGCTATACAACTCACTATGTAGGGCTATGCCTACGTATTTACTACAGGTTATGTATTATATATGGTAAATAAAAAATTTAACATTTCTAAAATTGGTATTCAAACACTGTTTTAGCGAAGAAGATGATGAATAATGTTTATACTGTTACGACTTCTCAGAAGAAGGCTGGGTACGGTGTATGGCATGAGGGCGTTGGGCCCACAATTTCTGTGCAAGGGTAGAAAGTGAAGACGACGACATTTGCGTACTATGCGAAAGTGATAAATAATATGGATTAAGAAAATGCTAAAGTGATAAGTGGCTTTAAAATTGTACTAATGTTCACACTCCCTATTAAAGGATTTCTTAAGTGGCCCAAAAAATGATATATCTAGTGGTTGAGTTCTATGTGATGTGTGATGTGTGTGGTGGTATCGAAAGCATGTGGATGTGGTTTTGTCAACAGAACTCGTAGCTTGTCATAGGCAAATGGCTGCCATGGTTATCGAGGATAAGGAGAACTGGAACGTCTGTAGAGGGCTTTACCACTTTCGCAAAATGTTTTAGCCAGTCAAGAAAAATATCTTCATTAAATGGGAATAGCTACTATGGGAATATGTGTAAAATGAACCAGCTGGCCCACCTCTCTCAAGCTGTGGCGACATTCTTTTTCTTGGATAAATAAATATCGGTGGGACATATGACCCTGACGCGCTCATACAGCACACTATTGTTATATTGCGCCCTCTCTCCCAACTGGTTACACCTCCAACTTGGTGTTTACCTTTAGGGACGAGAATATGAACTGGTATTTGTACACTGGATACCCCAGTTTCATCCATATTAAAAATAAGTGTAGGCTGAAACTTATGTTTGTCCATCAGTGTTTGGAGATTACTAAAAAAGAGACCAACTTTTTCTTTGTTAAAGCCAACCACCCTGCTTATACTTGTTGCCGAAGGTTTGCGTAAAGAAATTTAAGGATTTCTTCGGCGGAATCCAGATACACAATCTTCACCAGCCAGTCCAGTTTCACGACTAAAGTTGTGCTTTATTTTCAGTTCTTCTGCTACGTCAAATGCAAGACGTCTCAAATCTGTAATCGTGATACCATAAAAGAGATTGGATAGTGTGATAACTCTGTTAGCCAAATCGCTTTCCTGCTCTTTGTTAAAAACATGAGGTCTTCCCATTTCAGGGTTAGAAACTTTGTTAATTTTCAGTCGGTCATGGAGAGTAGATCGTGTGGAATATTAAACTGTATAGCCACACTATTGACTGACTTTCCATCAGAAATTTGCGCCATGGCTGCCTTCAAATATTCTCCTGTCCATTTTGTTTACTCAGTGACTCTTTTGCGCATCTAGGCATCTGGAATACACGCCCAAAAAAAGGAATTAGAAATGACTGCTAACCAGATAAGAGTGGCAGCATAACCCCGAGTGGACAACATGGTGGAAACGATCAACCGAAGGCAAAAGAAAATCTAAATGAGAGCAACGCTTGACCTAAAAATGTAGAAGAATAACTGCAGTTTATGTATATTAATCTACTAATAATATGTTATATAACATTAAAAGGTACATACCTCAACTTATTTAAAGGTTGAAAATTACAAGCAACAGGTATAAAATTACACTTTTCAATATAACAAACAAACGGCATGAAGCAAAGCCACCGCTAGAGTTCAGGCACTGTCTACCCTAGTCAATGATTTAATTTCTATATTTTCTGTCTAAACACACTTCTCAAGAAATTATTGTTATCACACAGCTCAATGGTATTTCATCGTTTGATTTTTGCATACAAAAAGAGGAGGCTCAATCCTGATAGTCCTTGCTTTTTGCCGTAAACGCCCTTCGGCTGATATTATTACAGACGATAACTTTGTTTCACATTCTACTGTTAAATGTTGAATAGCCCACAGGTAAAAAAAACTGTGACTAAAGACTATAAGTTAGAATTTCAGGCTATTTGTTTTTGGCGCAAATTTACCATTCAACCCTAGGCTAACCTATGGCAACAGAAATGAAAGAATAATAACAAAAATAAATAGCCTAAAGGTTCTAACCTATAGTATTTAGTCACAGTATGTGAGCTGGATTCAACATTTAACATTAGAATGTAAAACAACGTCGTTTCTGCAAAAATATTAGCCCAGGGTCGAATAGTAGGCCTAAATTTACGCCTTGTTTTAATTTTATTCTTGTATTTCTGTTGACGTAGGGTCGTATTAAAAATTTGTACCGTACCCAGGCGGTCACAGTAGGGTCAGCCTCCGCAGTTATTACTGTACATTTTGATCTAAATGTTTTTCATTTGTACTCAGGCGGCCTTAACTGTTCGTCAAACCTGTACAGTTAAACTTCACACAAGTTTAGGAAATCCTCAAGGCTATGCCTGTGAAGTTATCCTCACCTTTAGATTGACTAAGTAAATCTCAGTCACTATTATTAAACTAAAGGTAAAAGTTGACAGTGGGATATCCCATTTGCCGCCCCCTTTAGTTGTGTCTTTAGATTCGGCTTATACAACTACAGAATTAATTTGTGTTATTCTACACAAAATAGCTCTAAATTGGTTTAACGGGCTTTTACAATTTAATTTTTGTAACATATTAACTTAGATTACATTAGTTTTATTTTAGGTCTTCTTCTTCTAAAACGTCTTTTTTAGAAAAGTCAAACTGTTTACTTCTGTTCTTTAAGGTTAGTGACACCATTGTATTTGGATAACCTAATAGAACTCCGATCCAATGCAATATTTTGTTCCACTGGAAATTCGACTTTTTTGGCGCTATCTATTGGGGAAACGAAGGAAGCTGGTTGGAAACACCAATGCTTTCTCCCTAGCGCTACCTCGCGGCGCGATCATGTACTATTTTCGCGAACACCTTTTTCCGGCACACAACCCCCGTATGGATGCAAGATCTATTTATTATTCATGATCTATGGTGACACTAACAATGTTCTTAGACTGTAAACTAACCTACATTTTTAAAGGAAATAACAATTAATAGTACTACTACTTATGATTAAATAATAAAATTCAATCTGCCTGAAGAAATTAAATGTTTTTTACAAACCCTTAATAGGAATATATTATCATGAAAATAAGTCACAGGTGGCAGCACTCTTAAACAATAATTTACAAAACTACATACAACTAATTATTTTATTTATTTATAAAGTAGTAATCTACTAAACTATCTATTAGAACAAATAATAATTCTCAATTTTAAAGTTGGTAGCAGCACTTTCCGGCCTGTAGCAAAATAATTATAAATAGTTTTAAATTTTTCTACCCAATGGCAGCACCTTACGGATGCAACAGTTTTAACTTTCGGTTCACTTTCATTTTTCTCAGTGAGGCGGGACGAAAGATGTGCTCTGTCTCACTGAGGAAAATTAGTGTAGTATTTTTACTGATCTATTTTGACAATGGTTCTGCCAAATATAATAATCATGTTGATCGTAGTTGTTACTTTAACTACTATAGAGCGCCACAATAACTGTAGGAATAAAATAATAGTTTATAATTTCAAAGCTGGTAGCGCACTTTACAACCTGTAGCAAAATAATTATAAATAGTTTAACTTTTATCTACCAGGTGACAGCACCTTACGGATACAACAGACTTAATTCCGAAACTCTCAGTGAGGCGGGACAAAAAAGTGCTGTCTCACTGAGGAAAATTAGGAAAGTATTTTTGCTGATTTATTTTGACAATGGTTCTGCCAAATATTTAAATCATGTTGATCGTAGTTGATACTTTAACTACTAGAAAGCGCTGCACGTCCGTAATTCAATACGCAGTGGCAGTTAAGTTTCTCAGATCTGTACCGTAATGTGCTGCTACCTGTAAATATTTTATTAAACTTTGGGTTTATTATTATCAAATATTGCTAATAATTAGAATTATTATCCCGGGAGGTGCTGCTACCTACATGCTTAATTGAATATTGCAGTTTTTAATCTGTTCCGTAATGTGCTGCTACCTGCAAAGATTTATTTAAACTTTGGCATGACTATTGACAAAAATTGCTAAATTATTGGAATTTTATTGTTATGATCCCACAGGCATAATTGAATATTGAAAATGGGATTTCAATCAAATTAGGTTGTTTTAAACTGGTAATGTCACCAAATAACTAAACTCAAATACCTAAAATGAGTTTATTAGCTACTAAATACATAACATACTTACATAATCGTCCGTTTATCAGTACTTTTTGTTTTATAGGTTAGGCCTATCTTTTTCGTTTTAGAATTATTGTTTTTGCATAGGTCCTATTATTATTAATGTACATAATGACTCAAAATATGCTTACTAAGGGAATTTTAATGTAGTAAATTAGATTATGATTGGTCCTAAAGTAAATTTGTCTAAGTTATTAATAATATAAACTACTAACAACCACTTTATAAACTTTGGTAGGCTATTTATCAATTTTTATCAAATAAATCAAAATTTATCAAATTCACGAGTTTTTACCATAATTTATAATTTTACCATAAAAACTCTATGTTTTTACATAAATAAAGTAGGCCTACTGTTATTCAATTAACTTCTTTCTACTGGATAATGATAATGAAGTTTAAGTTAGGCTACATATAATGCAGCCTACCGTAGTTAATTATTGATTTAGAGTATTATTGGCTTTGAAAATAAAGTAGGCCTGAAGCTACCAACTATAACAAAATTTTATATACAAACAAATTAAACAACCCACATAATAAAAACCCACTAACGGCCATACGACACCACGACACCATGTTTCACGGCGCAAACGCAACAATCTAGACAATGGCGAAAAATTTGCATATATTTGCATAAAGGATAATTTAACCCACTTGAAATTATCCAATCGTAATAAAACTGGCACCATTGGAAAGGAAATGAATTAAACTTCAATTTTTGTATTTACAACTTTTTCGTAAAACGTATATTTACATACGTAATCATCGTTTTAAAATATGCATATCGGGCTACAGCTATTTCCGCGCGCGAATCTGCATACAATTGTACTGTTAATTCCCACTGTTTAAACGTATTTCTCCGCCTACACTAATATTCCTTTGGCATTTATAACGATACCATGGGATTCGTCATGATTTCATCTTTCTGTTGGTGTCTTCCAATCAGATGTCACAGTACAATTACTGTTTCAGTGAAGAGATACTGTAAACCCTTGCGATTGGACAGTCTCTCAACCAATAAACAGGCCATTTTGTCAACAGATATTGTAAAGGCTACGCCTTATCTTTTGACAGATTTATTAACACCATTTTGTAGAGGAAAGTCTGTAGTTTCGAACGGTGCCAAGTAATCCAGATATAACCGGTTTTGTGATTGTCTAGACAGCAGTGGAAAGTGACGTTGTGGTGAGATCGCCTAGGGCGTTTGTTCCCACGCTATTCAAATGACGCGACCCACATGCACGTGTTGACTCGGGAGTTATTATTCGACTGATGTCTTTTTGTTATTCAGATAAATGTAACTCAAACACTTTTGTGAACTAAGGAAAGACAAGTACACCGTTCTTTTCTTTGATTTATCCTCTACACTTTCTTATAATAATATTTCATTTTTGGTCAAAGCATAAAATATTAGTAAATGACGTTACAATCTAGGCCTAGGTAGGTACCAGTTGTGTACTTGAAACATAAAAACTGTTTTTTTCAAAATACAAAATTTGAAATTGATAAATGTTTTTATACAGTTCTATTTAGAACTAAATTACGAAACTTTTTTACGCTTACTGTTTACTATTTACTCCATGTTTACTATTTTTTATGCAGGTCTAAAGTTGAACTTTTTCCTTTCGTTACTGAACATTTTTTGTTTCTTGAGCTAATAACTTTTACAATTTCAAAATAAACTAATTTTTAGTGGCATATTTGAATTCTTTGAAGTTTCTTCTACAAAAAAGCTATTGAACACATTTGGATTGGGGTTCATTTACTATTTTTGGCGAATTTTTAAAAATATGCTTGCAAAACGCTAAAAACGGGCTGGCCAATTTTAGCTTTAACCGTGGCCGTACGTGGGAATTACATTTTCGTGTTCAAATTTAGGCCTACATCACTTTCTTGCGGGATTTTTTAAGAGCAAGCTCATTTATAATTCTCTCATTCGTTAGTGGTTTCATGATTTTTACCTAAATAAACGGTAAAGAAAGTGAGTTCAACCTTCCTTCAGAAATGCTGGTTCGTAGATAATTTTTAACTATTCTGAGGCAGGAAAACTACGTTATCCAGCACAATTTATAGCAGGTATGCACTGGCTTATTCTTAGTGCGATGTCCAAAATCACGTACGGTACACAACTTCTAGGGAGTTTTACATCGGAGAAATGTTGAAATCCCTTGGAACGATTTTTCTGCTGGGTGCTCAATCCCAGCACCTGCAACACAGTACTTTTGGAAATGGACGCACTCTTCAATGAAATTAGAATCCAAGTCGTGTGTGTAGGTGTGGTAAAGCTTAGTTGCCTTTTCCCTTAGTTCCTCGTCCTTTCTTCTTTTCACACAACTGAAGAAGTAAAACCTGTCTTGAAACTTGTAGGTTATTCGTCTCTTCTTGAACTCACCAGTAAAAGAGTCTATTATCAATAGAAACACATTTATTCTTAGGTCGTCCCTTCCGGAATAGTTTTTTTCTTCACTTTGATCTTCGTCAAGCCTAACTTTCCTTTTTGTCTTTCTTTTGCTGTCTTTTTCGTAGTTTATTGTTCTATCCATGGCTAATTCCACAGATCAAATCAGGCTACATGAAAGCTACGTAACAAGATTACGTGCTGTAAATTCATATTAGTTCATAGAAAGTAGGAAGAGTAAAACAAATTTTCCAGCAACATATTTTCATAATCTATACATTTAAGCCACATATAAATATTATCTGCTGTTAAATAAAGTCGAAAGGGTTTTCTCAATTGCCGCGCATAAAAGTTTGATACTCTAGGCTGCAGCCTATACTCAGCCTATTTAGAAACATGGCCCTGACATCACTATACAAAATCCAGATTCGAACCACAAGAATATCTCGCTACAAAAATCCTCTTATTACAACCATAATTTCAAATCTTTCTCATCAGAATATAATTTTTCCCTTTTTGATATGTTATTGTATAAATTTATTTCACTATCACAAGTATTAAATAGAATGCCAACTATAAATAAAATTACCTGCTTGTTCGATTATAAAAATCCCGTAATCCAATTGCTGTTTTTGCAACATTGGATGCATGTTTTTTAGGAAGATGTACAGATGGACTTCTCTGTTCCTGTATGGGACGATTATAGCAACTCTGTCGCGGGCAGTACACGTCTTTGGATGCCACTGACCGCCAGGTAGAAGGTAATCAAACTCCTTTTCCAGTTCTTCACGGACTTGAGATTCGTTGATCACTTTTATAGGGCCAACTAACAAAAAATGTTAAATTATATTTATACAGTAACATACTCATCTAATTAAAAAAACATATAATATTAGTATGGTTTTTATTTGAACTTTATACTTTGTGTAATAAATAGTGTACAAATGGTGAAGCTAATTAGGTAGATATTGAAGAAAGAGATATACATCCTAGAGTCAAGAGACCTCCAACGCAGTCGCCAGTGAGAAATTTGTTTTGCAGCAGTTGGTACTACTCCTGAAGAGGGAATATCGGTAGTGGGGTTATGGCTCAGTTGCCTTTGTTCACCGGTAGAGAGTGCTTATCTTGTGTCTGCAAGTTTACAGTTTTGTTTAAAAAAAAGGGCGTTTACACGAACAAATATTAAATTCTGTGTTTTGCTTCAAAAGTCACCTTCTGAGACTCTTGAGTTGTTGATTCAAGCTTACGGAAATGAGACGATGAAGAAGAGCCAAGTTTACAAATGGCACAGACGTTTTTGTGAAGGTCGTGTAAGCATTGAGGTCATAGAGGACGACCTTCAACCTCAACCACTGATTAAAACATTGAGCGAGTACGGCAACTTGTAAGTGCAAACAGAATACTAAAGCTCGTCTCAAGTTA
>JAGFPH010006091.1:0-17048 GCA_018207615.1 Philaenus spumarius | reverse complement strand
TGGTAGATACTTTGGTGCTAGATACTTTGGTGCTAGATACTTTGGTGGTAGATCAGCGAAGAATTTCATAAAAACAGTTAAATTTTGCTTAGGCCTACATGTTTGTACTGTATTTATTTATTAGATATTGGTCTTTTTACAAAAAAAAATCAAATAAAACAAGTCATATTACAACACATATGAACAATAGTAAAAAAAACAATTAAACAAAATGGAGTTTAAATAAACAGTACGGTACCAGATAACTGCCACATACTTTCTCCCAGTTGAAACTTTATTCCTTCCCAAGAGTAGCATAGGAGGTAGTTATTTAGAATTGCAAAAGTAGGACATACCATGGAAAATATTAGATGCATGTAACACACATCCATATTATATTATTATTATTATTTAAACTATACAATCGATTTCGAACAAATTTGCACCATATATGTCAAATAGGCCTGTATAGATGCACGAAAAAATGTTTTGAAAATTTTTGAAAAACAACCCCCTTTTTGGCAAAACAAAAACTAGTAAAAATCAGTTATTATTACCTAAACGAGAATTTTTAGAAAGATGCGGTTTTTGCATATGGTAGGGTACGTTAAGGGCTACAAATAAGCTAAATTTTATCAAAATCGTTAGAGCCGGTTTTGAGAAATTTAGATTTTTCTCGTTTTTTGGCCATTTTTGGGGGGTAAATCGCCTTAAAAATCAAAAATTTGAAAAAATTAAAAAACACCTGGAGATATTCAAGAACTACACATACATACCAAATTTCATCAAAACCGGACCGTTGGTATGGTCACCAGCTCTGTACACATCCTAACAGACACACAGACAGACACTTTTTTGGGTTCAGGGAGCACCAAAACAAATAATTCCACTAAAAATATTTTTGGGTTCAGGGAGCACCAACACAGATAATTCCACTAAACATTTTTTGGGGGTTCAGGGAACACCAAAACAGTTAATTCCACTAAAAATTCAAATTCGAAAATTTGGACGAAAACAATACTTTCTCCATATACTACTACGTATAGGGTGGAGAAAGTAAAAATAGAGATCACATGTGTCACAAAATAGTATCATGATGCACAAACTCATCCACCGAGTAAAAGGATCCGGACAATAGAAATTATCTAAGACTGTTTTTAAAAAACCTGTAGTTTGGTGAATTTTTACTGCTTATTATGTATTCAACTGAGGTTTTTTGTTTGTTTATTGACCTATGTTTCTATGTTCATAGATGAACTGAAGTTAATTGGATGCAGGGAAGAATGCATACCGCCAGCAGTTTGTTTAATTGACCGATGCACTACGTTCAATGTGTAGGTAGTTTCAATTAAATTGTATTATACTATAGTAGAATTACCCGACGTTGAATGAGATATATGTAAACCATACCACGATACCACTGGAATAACAGTTGCTTTTCTATTGCGTATATTGCCAGGTAAAGTTCGTCATATCCGCACTAGTGAGGATAAATCAGCTGATTACAACAATACAATATTGAAATAATGCCCATCTGTTTAACAGACCCTCATGAATGGATTAACGAGATTCCCGCTGACCATATCTACTATCTAACGAAACCACTGCCAAGGGAACGGGCTTGGAAAAATTAGCGGGGAAAGAAGACCCTGTTGAGTCTGTAAGAAGAAAAATAAATGTAAATAAAATAAATGTTAATAATGATATTTTTTATCTGTTGGATCAAATAATATTTTGCTGTAGTACCGTGAAAAATAGTGTTCAAAACTCGTGGGAAAATGTTCTTTTCAGATGCTCTTTCTCTTTTTTCCCACCAGTTGTGAAATATACTATTACGCTTGAATAGAATTATTACTTTCTCACTATACAATTTGTGCATAGTATATAGTGCTATAGTATAGAGAAAGTGTAGTGATCGCCAAAAATAAATTGATGTTGAGATTTTTGTGGAAATATTCGTTTTGGGACCCCCTGAGACCAAAAAAGTGATTTTTACAAATTGTCTGTCTGTATGTATACAAAGCTAGGGAGAAAACTATTTTATCGATTTCGAACAAATTTGCACCAAACATGGCAAATTAGGTCTGTATAAATGTACGAAAAAAGGTTTTGAAAATGTTTAAAAACAACCCCCTTTTTGGCCAAAAAATCAGTTATTATTTAAAAAAGGGTTTAACGATTTTGATAAAATTTGGCTTATTTGTAGCCCTAATGTACCCTACCAAATGCAAAAAAAACATAACTTTCAAACAATTTTCTTGTTTAGTTAATAATAATAGTATTTATTAGTTACTCTCCTAATATAGGCTTAAGCACGCAATGCTATGTGTATTGAAAATTCTCCCAATACGGGGTTGGCGTGTGAAGCACGCAATGCACTGTGTATTGAAAATTCTCCCAATAAGGGGGTTTGCGTGTGAAGCACGCAATGCATTGTTTATTGAAAATTCTCCCAATAAGGGGGTTGGAGTGCGAATGTAGATTGACATTTAGCAATATCATATTAAGCTTTAAAATAATCAGAATTTTAATGTTAGTAGTTCTAAACAAATACTGTATTTTCAGACAAGTTAGAAGAAGCTGAAAACTTTATTTTAACACACACAAGTTCTGTATGCCCTCCGTTAAGTTTTAGGCAACTCTCATAGCGTTGTTGAAGATCTTCAAACATGTTGATGAAAAGTGGTTGCTGCATGCTTCTAAAGTATCTGTTAGTTCTTCACTAAGCTCCTCAATGGCAGTCGGTGGCTCATTTTACTTTCTCACTACACTATAGTATAGAGAAAGTATAGTGATCGCAAAAAAAAAAAGCGATGTTGAGATTTTTGTAGAGAAATCCGTTTTGGGACACCTGAGTCCAAAAATGTGTTTTTTACAGAATGTCTGTCTGTATTTCTGTATGCATACAAAGCTAGAGCAAAAACTATTCGATTGAATTCAAACAAATTTGCACCAGACATATCAAGTAGGCCTGTATAAATGCACGAAAAACGGTTTTGAAAATTTGAAATAAAAAAACGGTGCTAGCGATTTTGATAAAATTTGGCTTATTTGTAGCCTTTAATGTACCCTACCATATGCAGAAACCCGCATCTTTCTAAAAATTATCGTTTAGCTAATAATATTAATAATATTAACTGATTTTTGGGGTTTTTTTTTTGCCATAAAGAGGATTGTTTTTCAAAATTTTTCAAAACCTTTTTTCGTTCAGGCCTAATTAACGTGATTGGTGCAAATTTGTTTGAAATCGATCGAATATTTTTCTATCTAGATAATAATAATTATATTTATTAGTTATCTCCTATTTTAATAAATCTTCTCTCCTACAATTATGAAGTCACAGTGAATCTGTTTGGTAATTTAAATATGTTTGTGAGAAAGTATATGCCAGTTCCTGGTACCGTTTATTGGAAGATTGATTGATGAAAGGTCTTGGAAATGGGATGGGTTTGAAAAGTTCGTTCCTCCAGAAATCAGGCGGTTGCCAAAGTTTCTTGAAGTAAGGGTTGTGGTGTGACTGGTGGCGCCATCTTGCTAGAAGCACTGGACAGCAAAAGACAGATGGCTGGCACGACGAAACCTCTTCAGATCTCTTGCAAAAGGTCGAAGGGTGTTCACTCTGTAATGTACCTGGTTTACAGAAACAACATTTATCATCATCAAAGATCCTGTATGCGTCTCCCTCGTACAGCGAAACATACAGTAACAGCATTAATGTTATCTTCTTCAGCAAAATATAGAACTCAGGGTAACATACTCTGTTACAAGCTCACTAAGTTGTGGCTTCTAGAAATGGTGTGTGTAAGCCTGAGTGAAGTAATAGTCGACTTTGCCAATTTTTGGGGCACAATTGCATTCTTTGCCTTCTATTTTCTGTAATCAGCCACATAAAATAAAGTCACTATCTATCAGTCTTTCCAGTCACTTCCTCGCCCTTTTATAGAGTACCTCTACTGTGGTTAATTCTCCAGTTTTCACTTTCTTGCCGCATATGTGCTTAAAGTCCTGTAGACACAGATGCAGCGGTAGGCAATTCTTTTTTAAATTTAAACTTAATCTATCCAAACCTAACCTAACCTAACATATCCTAACCTAACACAACCTTACCTATCCGAACTTAAAGTAATCTAACAAAACCTATTCTAACCTAACCTATTCTATCATAACTGAAGCTAACCTATACTAAAATATCCCATTTTAACAAAACGTAACCTAACCTAACATATCACAACCTAACATAATATAACACAACCTAACCTATCCGAACTTAAAGTAATCTAACAAAACCTATTCCAACCTAACCTGTTCTAACATAACTGAAGCTAACCTATCCTAAAATATCCCATTTTAAAAAAACCTAACCTAACCTAACATATTATAACACAACCTAACCTATCCGAACTTAAAGTAATCTAACAAAACCGATCCCAACCTAACCTATTCTAACATAAATGAAGCTAACCTATCCTAAAATAACCCATTTTAACAAAACCTAACCTAACCTAACATATCCTAACCTAACATAATGTAACACAACCTAACCTATCCGAACTTAAAGTAATGTAACAAATACTCAAATCCATTCCATAGATACATACGCCTTTACAATAGATATGTTGATGACACAATTTGTTTATTCTCCGGAACTGTAAGACAAGTAGATGTGTTTAATAACTATTTAAATGGAATACACCCAACACTCAAGTTCACCTGCGAAATAGAATCAAACATGACTATAAATTTTCTGGATTTGACAATAACAAGAAACAACACAGAATTCGAATATAAAGTTTACAGAAAGCCGACACAAACTGACCACACCATAAATGAATCATCTAGTCATCCTCACATCCACAAAATGGCAGCTTACACCAACTTCATACATAGAGCACTAACTGTACCTATGAAATCATCAGATTTCAACCAAGAAATTAACATTATAAAACAAATTGCAGTTTCAAACGGATATAACCACAATATCATTGACAAAATATTAAAAAGTAAAAAAAAGAATTGTAAATTACCCAAAAAAAGATACTAAATATATAAGCAAGGAATACCATGGAATATTGGATAACGTCGCGAGTAGAATTTAAAAAAAACAAGGATATACACTGGCTTTCAAAACAAATAATAAATTAGGCAAGGCATTAATACCCAAAAGTGAAATAAAATGCCCTTTTGATCCAAGCGGGGTTTATAAAATAATTTGTGACGATTGCCCTAAGCTATATATCGGCCAAACAGGAAGATCGTTTAAAACTAGATTTAAGGAACACACACCGAAAAGAAACCTTAACCCGGTTAAATCAAAATTTGCAGAACACCTTTTCGAAACAGGCCACAATTATTCTAATATTCAAAATAATTTAAAAATATTACATAAATGTCCCAAGGGGCCTATCATGAACGTCTTAGAGGAGTTCCAAATTTACGGACAAAATATTATCGATCCATCTACATTGTTAAATGAGAAAACACAATTCCGGTCAAACACCATATTTGATAGTTTACTCAGATTACAACCCCTTCAGGAAGAAAATACGAACCCCGCATCACAAGATCTATCAGTACAGATTAAGAAATGACCGAGTGAACACCACATTACGTAATGTTCTAACAAAATAGTGACAGAATGCGATGTTTTAAGTGTAGTTATATGTGTTGTAAGTGTTGTATTATATGTTTGTGTGTTTTTTAATGTTCGTTATTTTTAATAATAACTGACGCGCATTTAAATAAATGTCTAAAAGTTTATGATTCGAAAATGCCTGATTTGAAAGGCGAAACGATCGTCACCAAGTAAATTAATTAAGAAAAGGACTGTGAGCGGAAATTATAAAAGAAAGGTAATTACTTTTACATATATAATGTAACAAAACCTATCCCAACCTTACCTATTCTAACATAACCTGTCCTAATCTAATCTATTAATTTAAAACTGTTTTTCCGATCAATACGAATCAGAATTCTGGACCTAATATGTTTTGTATCAAAATGCTGTTTTTATAGATCAGACATCCACATTCCTGTCGCTAAGGTCGACATTCCAGAGACTACTAATACCCATAGCAATGAGTTCTACGCGCGGGTCGCGCGTAAGCTCCTGGTGTTGATCTTTGTTTTGGGGGCATGTTGCTGCCGATACAGTCGACGACTATGCTGCTGTAAATCAGATGAGATTGCTTACGAGCAAGGTAACCATTTGCTTTATATTTCATTAGTGTAATAAAAGTGATTAATACACTCGTTGTATGTTTAGGCAAGTATTCGTTCTTTCTATAATGTTAATATAAAAAATATTAATAATCATGCAATAGTAATTTTTATTTATTTTAACAAGTTACATACAAAACCTGCATTAACTATATTGTAATGAGTGCGGCATAACTTTGGCGCCAGATTTTATTAAAAACGTAGGAGTAACCAGGGGGGGTTTGAGGGTTATAAACCCCCTCCATTGTAAAAAATATTTCGCACTTTGTTTACATTAAAATACGCTCTTAAGAGTAACTTGTTTTCATCACTTATGCAAATGACAAGCTCCAATAAATTATCTATTTTATATTGCTGACATTATCTTTGGTCGAATTGATCACTGGCGATTTATATGATATACGATGCAGTATAGTGTATGGCCTGGAACACACACGGAGTTTTCGTCCGCCACGGATTATTTGCCGTCAAAATCATACCAACGGTGGCGCGAAGGAGAGTATTAGCAATGAATACTTAAATGTTTCATTGGTATTAGAGCATACACATTGGTTGAAAAAATAAACTAGGCCTGAATCAGAGTTAGAAGAGAACAAGTAGTATACATAAATATATTATTTTAAAGTACTTTTGGGAAGCCTTAAACGTGTTATTTTGCACTTTAATTAAAAAAATGTTTCCATACTCCCCCACTGGTTCTTGTAACCCCCCCCCCCATACGGTCGTCCTGGTTACGCCTATGATTTAAAATAATTACTTTCATGAAAACTTTACATTAAAAAACAACTATATTAGGTGGAAACGAGTGAGATAAAAATAAAAATCAGTCAAAACAAACATATTCAGGCTATAACAGTTACAACGGACCACACGTGGGGTACTTTTTGGGTATATGAATAAACCCCAGCGCTCCAAAAGACATGGGGGATAGAGGGGTTGAAGAAATTCAAATTTAAACAAAGGTTCAGTCATTTTAAAAGTAAATGTTTTAAAAAAAGCCTTGCCTTACTTGGTCCCTAACTTACTAAACTAATAATCTATTATATTATAATCCAAATACCACTGACTGACTAACTCATCACGAAATCTCAAAAACCACCAAACGGATTGGAATGAAATTTTAGGGGGGGTTTGGGGGTTGTCAAAGTTACTAAAAATCCCAATAAGAAATACGTAATGTAATATATTTATTGATATATTTTGTTTTGTTTACCACAACAGTAACGTGTAAACGTGTTCCACGTAGTACGGGAAGTGTCTTATAATTAATGTCAGTGAATCAGTGTTACCGGCTAGCTTTATATAAGTAGATTTAAAAAAAATTCCTGCTTTTTATTCACTCACTTTCTAAAGTTAATAAATACTTAACCAATTTTGATGATTCTTTTTTCATTTAAAAGATAATTTCAAGTTCTAAGTCACTGTGAAGCTAAATATTTTATTTACACTTTTATTTTGGTTACATTCCGAGTTTTAAAATCGCATCAGTATGCTACAACTAAGTTAATAGGAAATAATTGTTTCTAAACAGCTGATAACCTAATTGAGTTTCATATAAATAACTTATTTACTTTACTCAATTGTCAACAGATGATTTAGGTAATGTTATTGTTGATGTGTTTTAAGTCTGATTTGTTGCTGTGTATGTTGGTGTGTACAATTTGCTGTATTAATTTAATTTTTAAACATTCGATTAACAGCCCCTGTAAACAGTCAAAACATGTCTTTCTGTATGACAACAGCAGTTGGGTTCACTTTTAGTAAATATTTAAGCAATAATACCGCAGAATGTCTGCGGGGGATATCCTCGTATACATTTAACTTTGATTTGTCTATCCGTGCAAAGCTTGATCGGGCCAGCTAGTAATCTATACATTGGCTTAATTTTTAATGTTTTAGGTTTTTGTAACCGTGCAAACAATTATTATTTACAATCTATTTTTTTAATATTCAATGCGCTTCTATTTTTTAACAAAAATGTGTAACAAACTGTGAAAAAAATGTTGTTAGCCGCAGTTTTAAAATTGATTGGGTGTATGATCGTAGTTTGTACGCAAAAATGTTCAGCTTCAAAATAACTTTAATTTGTGATCCCGACAAAATGTATAAAGATAAATGGATTCTTTATTTAAGTGTGCAATACCAGGCAGGACAAATACTGTACATCAGTTTCACAACCCACTCATCGAATTATGATATAGACTGTTGTTGTAATTTGCGGAAAGCTGTTTACGAACGTATGAACTATAATTTACAGATGACAGAACTTGTTAATTATCAATTTTACTTATAGATATTTTTTTAACGAACAGGACAAAAAATTATAATTTCAGTTGAATTGAAAACAGAAAATCACTGGGACATTTTTTGTTGTATTCTGTTTATATATTTTACTTTTCAGTAAAATTAATTATCGTGTTGAAAATGATTAAAAAAATACTGCATTAGTAAAACCTCAAGTGCTTACAATCGCAAGATATCTTTGAGGATGACCTTGAAATATTACTGCTTGAAAACGCACGCCAACCCTTCTACTTGGAGGGTTATTGCTAATTGCTGATGGTAACGTGAGGCATACATGTTTAGATGGGTGTCAAAACCCAGTGTTGTATTTAGGCATGTACAATCATGCCGCACTTCTTCATTGCAAGTATCTTGGTCATTTCCTAAGATATCTGGCAAGACTTACAGCCCCATTCAAGCCTCTTACTAACCTCATAGTACACTCCAGTTCTCTCAAGGTTGATTCCTCTCAATGAAGTTGATGCGTGTACAGTAGGAAGTATATGTGAAGAAGCGGTTTTGTATGTGCAGAAGCAGGGACGGCCAATGCGCATGCGCTATCAGAGTAGAGGTCAGCGTAGCGAGTCAGTCGGTGACAGAGGTTAGTCGCGTTATCTAGTGCACTGCTTTTTCTAAAAACATTGTAGTGCTTTATTATTTCTGGACTATAATCAACTTAATGAAATTGTTATAAATATTGTATATATTGTTATACATATTGTATATATATTTATAATTATTGTATAAATTATTTATAAATATTGTAAGCAACTTTTAAAAACATATCCGTAAAAAAGAGACTGGGTAGTAGTGTACTCAGCAGTCAAATCCTCCACCCCGCCACACATAGCATACTTCCTCCCTTTCACACTAACATCCCCTACCTGCGTGGCCCTTTTCTTCACATACATTTCCATCTGTACGCGACCCTTAAGACATTCTGGCATTGAACTTCATCGACAGACAAATCAACCCGAATTATTCCTGGCAAAGAGTACACAGGAACGTGTTCCAGCCGACTGTTTGCTATTTTTAAATATCCCCTTTACAATTTAATATTTATTAAACTGTTTTGTTTATTTTTTTTTAACAGAGGTGCAAGTCACAGTACAATATCCACAGCAACCAGCAGATGGGTTTCAACAGCCTTAACCACATAATGTAATGTATCCGGTGTACCAACCAACGAACACTCCATATTCTGTAAACTCAGACCTTCCACCATGTAAGTACATTGGATAAATAGCTTTAGTCCGTTTTCTAGCCTAGGAAAATTAAAAGTAGATTCAATAGAATTTATGTTTTCAATGGCTGTTACGCTTAGAAGCGTTGCATGTTCTATAATGTACCAGCCGATGATGATTTAACCTGGTTTTGGCCTGCAAGAAAAAATGTATGTAGTAAAATAGCAATGATAAGCTGTCACCTATGTACGGACTACATGCTGATTGAGTGTGGTAAGTTTGAAAGGGCAGTTACCATTTCCTCGCAAGGATCAGCATAAGTAATGCATTTGACCTTTAAATTGGGAAAACAAATTTTAGAGCAACGCAATTGATTTGAAAAAAGTTATGTTAAGTTTTTACAGAAAAAAATTACATACATTTTCTCAAAACTAAATTCCATACAATTTTCTTTGTTTACTGGCAAGCCTGGTTTTAATTATCTCTATAATCAGTTTTGTTATGTATGTTACATTTTAGGGACAACCTAATTGGAAAAGTGTGTGTAATACAATGAACGTTTGTACATTTTTAAACAAACTGCATGTATAAAAGAAATTTTAATGTACTTTCAAACACAAACTAATAATAAAACACTTTTTTACTTTCTCCCCCTATTCCATAGTATATTATGGAGAAAGTATTGTATTCGTCAAAATTTTCGAGTTTGAATTTTTGGTGGAAATATTCGTTTTGGGTACCCCTGAACCCAAAAAAAGTGGTTTTGGGAGTGATGTCTGTGTGTGTGTGTGTGTGTGTGTGGATGTTATCAGACCTAGAGCCTAAACCAGTCGTCTGATTTTGATAAAATTTGGTATGGAGGTACTAATCCACGGTATCTCCAGGTCTTTTTTTCATTTTTGTGAATTTTTGATTTTTAAGGGTAATTTCCCCATAAAAACCCTTAAAATAACGAAAAAATCTACTTTTCTCAAAAACAGCTCTAACGATTTTGATTAAAATTGTATAGTTTATTAAGGACCTAAAATAATATAAACTATAAAATTTTAATCAAAATCGTTAGAGCCGTTTTTGACAAAAGTTCGGTTTTCCGTTATTTTATGGATTTTTATGGGAAAATTACTCTTAAAAATAAAAAAATAAAAACAATTGGTATTTTAAATTATTATTCTACTGATAGCTTATAATTATTATTTTATTAAGTTCCTATACTGAGGGAGAAAGTATGTGTCAGTTTCCTGATACCGTTTATTTTTGTTTCAGCCTACGACAATGTTGTCAAACCCAACGCAGATGCCTCAACCATGAAATAGGCTACTACATTTGTTATTAATTTTTACGTACAATTTCTGTGCAGCCAAGGCCGTAGCCAGGAAAACTTTTTTTTTGGGGGGGGGGGGTCAGGTCAGAGCCGGGGATTTGAATTTAAACCCTTCTAACACGTTCACTGCTAAGGACGCACATGTGAGCTTAACACTGAACACTATGAGAAGCGGCCGCTGCACAGTGCATTGCGCGCCAAGCTCATATTGGTGAGTATTTTCAGTACACAATGCATTGCGTGCTTCGCACGCCAACCCCCCTGGTTACGGCCTTGTGTGCAGCCATGGCTGGCGAACTTGTTTAAGACTGCATGGCTGAAGTGAATTCTTTTTATCATCGAAATAAAGATTTTTCTTTTCAATCAAAAGTAATCCGAAACATCTGTTTACGTACTAGAAGAACGGTAAAAAATAAACTCACTTGTTTTTAATCATTTTAAACAAATCGAGTGGAAATGTAGGCTAAATTTATTGAACAATTATTTTTTTTAATTTAGGATGTTTTATAAATCATAAGTATTTACTGTAAAGTACAATATAGTCTGTTCTATATCAAAGCCCACTAAAGAATACCGTTGCGAGGCGGCCAATAGGATGGGCGCGCAGCGTTGCCATATCTACTAGCCTCGAACACTCCTGGTATTGACCACTCGAGGCTTGATCGCACAGTTTAAAGAATTATAAATGCGTTGAGTCAGCCGCAGTTAGAAGCGCGGGAAGAACGTGACAACGTCGCACTACGGCGATTGGAGCGTTCAAGGTCTTGGTGTACCCAAGCCCGTCCCTCAACGGTATTCTTTAGTTTACTTTGATATAGTGCAATTTTCATAAGCAAGCCTACCCTAAGTACTGTAGTTGTTTTGTAGAAATAAATATCCGGGATACCACTTAAGTACGAGTGTAGTTATTTCTGTAAACATAGCTTACTAGGAAAAAGAAATCACAGAGAGAATGCCCGACTGAGGCCGAAATGTCTGACCTTTATACATTTAGATGATACTTTATAAAATGGTTTTGTATTTCATTTTTGTGTGTTACTTTCTACTCATGTATATATATTTAAAATAATTTGTTAGAACTTAATAAAACATGTTTTTTTTTGTGCCAAAATGAACAATGTAATTAAACTCTTGTTAATTATGATGCGATACTTGATCAATTCCTTACACCCTTTCTGAGTAAAAAACTCTTAAAGTGTCCTCGCAAGCATTTGGTGTGGGCCAACATTAACAAAATTTTAGTTTTCTTACACGTCTTCAGCGGCTTATTCTAAAGCGATTTCGATGTCTTTTTTTAAATTCAACTTTTTTATCTTCATAGGAGACGCCATAACCTTTTTTTAAACATTAGTTTTTTATATTTTGTCAAACAAGGCGTTACAATGAGTTATTTTCTGACAGGAACACATGTTTTATTTATGTATAGTCAGCTGATGTAATTAAAAGCAATATTACCATAGCAACCAGTTTAACAAAATAACTACACAGCTGGAAGATGTTTGCTGCTGCCAGATCGATAATATCGTCCAATGATTCCAAAAATACATACTTAGTACCAACTAATGCAGATGATTTCTGCCAACATAATTATGGCGCTCCAAGTGATCAGCAAGCACAACCTTAGCAGCCCATGCAGATGTTTCCTAAGTATGTTTGAGAGTCCTCTATCTGCACCGCCATTGAATTTCATTGTATATCGCTGCCCATCGAATTCATTCAATAGATCAGAATTTGAATTAACTTTTCACCATGAATTTAACCGTTCTTTGTGATATTCTACAAAACAGTTCTTGGCTTACGAACGATTAAAAGGTGTTTTTTCTTTTTCAGTGAATCCCTGTTGTAGGAGATTCCCTACTAGCTATTATTTAAATTGACATCTATCTAATGTTACATGTGCTGTCATTCTACAGTTATACCTAAATTAACCTGAATACATACCAGTTGTCAGAAACCTTTTTCTGTAACTCTATATTAAAGCTGTATAAATTGACTGACACCGTCCCTGTCACCCCATGTACAACCCGTCTCTGTCTCTCTACATCCCTTTTCGTCACTTCTTTTTGACCCTATGTTATCCTGTGTGTATGTTATTCCTACCTTCCCCATTTATCCATATCTTCCCCTGTTTCTTCACATCACTCAATGTACCGCCATTTCTCCCCCAGTATCCCGATTTTCTTCCTGACACTCCCCATCTCCGCATGTTCCCCTATCTTTCCACAAACATTCCTGTCACTCCCAATTACCACTATCTCTTCTTGTACTCACCAATGATTCCCTATATCCCATGTTTTTCCTCATCCTTCCCCGTCCCGCCTCATATCCCCATATATTCCCCTCCCTATCTATATCCTTTTTAATCCCTTCATTTTCAATCACTTCTCCCCCTATCTCGCCATTACATTAGAGCAACTTCCCATCTCACCCCATATTTCCCTGTCTCTCCTCTACCTTTCGTGAAACTCCTACTCCCCTCTTTCACCTTGTCACTTCACATTCTTTCTCATGCTTCCCCATCTCACAACATCTTCCATTCTCTTCACCATCATATTCTTCTGTTTCTGCAAATCCTTAACCATGAACCTACTTAAATTACAAGTGAAAAAAACATTGACTGGACTAAGACCGGGATTTGAAGCCGGGACCTTTACGTTCTGCCAACTGAGCTACCCTGATCGCTCCAGATATTGGTCACTTGTACGGTTTTACTGCAATAATTGACATTTTTACTATTTTTTCTATTAAAATATAAGTCAATTAACCCTTGCGGAAGTGTGTAAGCGGAAATTTTAAATAATAATAAATTAAAAATAATAACACCACTGTAAGCTGCAAAAAAAGAATCGATATTGTTGTCAATGTCGCATACACAAGGTATTCAGTCTGTTAGTTCAGTAAAACCGTACAAGTAAGATAACATCAACCAATATCTGGAGTGATCAGGATGGCCCAGTTGGAAGATCGTTACGACGGAATTTCAAAGGTCTGGGTTCAAATCCCGGTCTTGGTCCATGTTTTTCACTTGTAATTTAAGTAAATTAACCCTTGCTGAGGAAGTGTGTAAGCGTAAATTAAAAATAATAACATGAACCTACTGCTTGTTCTAGGTCTAACGGTAGATACCATTATCCGTACTTCTCCCAGTCACTGAAGCGCCAGTGAATCAAAGTACACTATTTCTAGAAATGAGAGACGTAAGTTTGTCCACTAGCCCTGTCATCTATGGTAAGATTGAAGTGTTTCTGAAAGAAAAACTCACCGACCATATTGTTCCCCTTGCATGCTCTCTGGTTCCGCCAACGAAAAAACCAGCAAGTTGCAGACGTGTGGTTAACTTGGCCACCATCTTAATTTGGATGTTAAAAAATAGGGTTTCTAGGCTATCACAAAATTTTGATATTCGGAAAGTATGGCTGAAGTAGTGATCTTTTAAGTCTTTTAGCTCATGTGCCAATACTAATTATTGCAGAGTGAATTTAATGCATTCACTCGTTTTCTTTGAGATTTGACTTCAGTATCTAATCAAAATGTTCAGTTTTAATAAATCGAGGAAATAACATATTTATCCATTTTGCATTTATGTCTTGCATTATGGAGGACTGCAGCACTGCTTGTATGTGTTATTGTGCTTCTATGTTACAAGAGTCATGTTTGTTTAGAATGTTGTATACAAATATACTAGGAATATAAATAAGAAACAAAATGTATATACAAAGGTTTTTATTATCAAAATATTCTTTAGGTGTACATTTTTCATAGAAAATATATTATTTAGCTACTTAACAGACATTAGGATTGGCTGACGACTGCAATCAATCATGTAGGTCATAGAAGATTATTACAGTAATGGTTTGTATTTTAAGTTTGATAGTGCACCAGGGCCAAGAAATGTTTCACGCCTCTATCGATTCGATTGGCTGTTTCGCTTTATATTTTTACTAAACACAGGCTGTGCAGCACCTTGGAAAACACATTTTTATACACGTTTCAGTCTGAACAGCGTTTACCTGATCAGAGCGATGCAATAGAAAATGTCTATAGTCCGCTTTAAGAATATGGCCTTGCTTGGAGCAGATGCTGGACCTATCCTTTCATGTCTGAAGGTGAGGAGGTACTTTCCCTGATGAATACAAACTAAGAATATGTTTACAAGCAAAAACTAGTAAGGAAAAGCATAAGGTTATCTAGCATCTACTTTAAAAATAATGTTATGACTGGAGCAACTGGCCCTGGTAAATAAAAATTAAGATTATGCCTATAAGAAAAAACTAATAAGGAAAAACATAAGGTTTTCTAGCATCTGCTTTGAGCAAGTCAGGCCGATGCAACGGTACACGACTCAGCAGAAACGCAGAGAAGGGAAACACACCCATGATTCAATGTTTTTCCATTAAGCGGAGAGTTTGTAACACATTTTTTAATGGCAAGATATGTTACAAAGCAGGAGGCCCTCAACTTCTAGAGACAACTTCTACCTGACTTGCGGAATAAACAAAGTTAACACCTTTCCTGAACCCTTTTCTTTGGGTAGGAAATATAGCGGACATTTTCAGCCTATTTAATTTGTGCAGAAATTTTAATTTTGAAATTTATTAATTCAAAATTTTATAAATCTATCAGAACTTCTAATTAGTTTTTATTTTAAAATATTTAACAAGATAAATAAGTTACATACACACTAATTACATATTTACATAAACAATAACTATATACATAACAAACATACTCAAAACAACATTATATACTATATACTCTACAGTGAGTACTCGTACATCATCTTTACTTTAACTTTCTATAATTATATAAATAACATTAATTATAGTAATTAAAACTACACTTGTTGTCCTTGAAAAAAAGCAAACGTTTCTGCTATAGTAATACTTTGCAATAAGGTTAGACGCTTTTTCAAAAAAATTAAAAAATATCTCCCTTCTATCTGTCCCCCTTGTGAATAGCAAACCTTGAAGAACTATATTTTGTATAAATTTCATAGTTTATCACTGGTAAATGTGGAACGTTTTTAAATCTACCAGTTGACTTTAGGAAAAGAACACGGCCTATATGGAAACATTTTAAGTCTCTTCTTCACCTGAGGGAAAACCCTGCTCGTACAGTATGATTTAAATAAAATTGACCTTACAGTCAGTGACCTTATGGTGGCGCAGGGAGAAGCGGGAAAGGGGGCGGACAATGCTGGATTGGTAACATAAGTCTTCGCGTCCATTTACGGTTCCCTTACAACTCTGAGCACCATGCAAGGCTCTGAATGAGATGACTTTTGTTGGTTGGCTAGTAGCGCCACATCCGGCTTGAATCGCAAACATGCAATCTTAATCTCGTGTTTGGGATTCTATTTATACATTAATAATCAGGGAAATAACTTGAAATTATCAAGAAGGTTTTGTATTTTCTACGTGTTACCTTAAAGTATGGAAATTATTGTTTGAAAACCATAAAAAAATGTATTAAGAATAATAAATTTTCACCTATTTAAAGATTTTATTAAAAGGGTTTATTTTAATCATGATGTACAAGATAAAACCCGCATAATCTTTAAGAACCTCTTACATTAGTTTCACAACTTTTAAGTTGAAAAACAATGTCCGAAACACGTTAGCACGAATTGTATGTTTTCGCTGTTTTACGCCAGACGAAGGGAATATATTTGGAAAGAATATCGAAAGGGTGTTGAAAAGATTGACGGAAATACTAAAACCGGAGCTAAAACGTATTAGGCTTTGAAAGAGGCTGGAAATTAAAAGGTCTTGGTTATTTCTTTCCTTGCAGAATTTTAATATCTAACAGAGATTAGTTTTTTTCAAAGATCAAACAAATAGAATAACTATAAAATAAAACTCATTGTTTTGTATCCAAGTCACTGGTTATAATGAATAAAATTTATTATGTCCGTCTATGTGACTTTTATTATAAAGTACTTTACTTAAGGTACTTACTCCATGACGCGTTTCGGAACTCGTTCCATCATCAGATATACCCCTGCTGAGGTCGTCATAACATTAAAATAAATTATTAAAAGAAACATAACACATACTTATACACGC
>JAGFPH010006090.1:39128-57735 GCA_018207615.1 Philaenus spumarius | reverse complement strand
ATTGGGATTGTCTTCAATACACAATGCATTGCGTGCTTCGCACGCCAAACCTCGTATTAGGGGTATTTTCAACACACAAAGCATTGCGTGCTTCGCACGCCAGCCCCACGGTAGAATCCACCACATTTTCTTTGAACCGGGTACTTCTATGGTATTTCACGTTTTGATCGATTTTGGGGGAACCAAGCGAGCTATAAGGTCGCGTAAAAAAACAAAATGTGCAGAATAACATCTTACATTTATATTTTTAGAAAAAACTCTAAAAAAAATCTCAAAAAATAGTTACTTCCGGTCAAAAAACTTACGTCCGGTTGTTGGATTTTTTTTGCTAACGAACTCGTCCGAGCCACTTACACAACCAACATGTGTACCAAATTTGGACCAAATCGGACTTAAAATGCGACCGCTAGAGTGCGAACACATATATATATGAATTTTAATGACACCCCAAAACGTGTTCTGGGGACCATGATCGGTGCTCATTTGCTACTCCCGACCTTGGGTCTCACCATAAGGGCCACTGCAATAGCTCATTTTTCCTATGGAAATTCGCTAAAAAGTGCATTCTGTTTATGTGGTTGTATGTGCTGAAGTTCGAGATAATATCAGAATTGACTGAACCTATTTGAAAAAAATTGCATTATTGAATAACTAGTGGACCCAGCAATGCTTCGGTATTGCTTGATTTAATTTAAAGTGTAGTTATTCCATTTCATTACATTGACTTAAGTACCTAATCGAATTGCAAAATAGTTTTTATGCCACTTAAGAATATACTACACAAATTTAGATTTATAGTTTGTAAACCTTTATAGACAATACAGTAAACCTTTTGTTTGCTTTTACCTAACCTAAAAAAAAACTGATAGTTGTGAAGAATTGTAAAAAACCTGATTCTAAATTAGCCCAATTGGTTGTAAATAAACGTATTTTGGTTCTTTGTAGGCCTAACCTAAAATTATGTTCAGTTTTTTATCCAAATCATTTGTTTTATATATAATATGTCACAACCAATGTTTGAATTGAATTAAAATATAGTAGGCATTTTTAGTTGATTTTTGTTTTTGGTTACTTTAAGTTGGTCAATCTAACCTAAAAAGCTGTTTATTAAGAAAAAATAATAAACTGATTACAAATTTGCTAGTAAAGTTGCTGTGGTAATGAATGTAAACAAATATGTGTTGTTAAGCTTTTTATTAGAACAGCTGTTTCGTGAGTTATGGTCTTGAGTTCATGGAAAAAAGGATGTTAAGTTTTTCGCGAATTTGAAAATTTTCCGGAAAACTTTTCAAATTTTCTTTTCATAAAAACGTAATTCTGACCATTACGAACATTTTAAAACTTATTAGTTCGTCAAATTAGATCAGCCGTTCTCAAGTGATGCGCTTAAAAACGAACAGCATTTCATTTTTATTACATAGATTATACGTTTGAATCAACTGATGTTGTATCTGTTATTTTATTTTATTGGTTGACATGGTAATGAATGTAAATACATTCAAATAACATGGCTCTGTTAGTTCATCAGTCTAGGCCTAACCTAAGATTATTTTGTGTATTCAATTTTATTTACGTATTTTCCTATATTTTAATAGCTATTCTGCTATTCGGGTTGAAGACAAAACCAACAAATCAAAGATTATAAGAATCGATTCAGCCGGTTTTGTGTGTGGTGTATAACAAACCCCAATTTGTGTTTTATATATTACTAGTTGCCTGATCTGGCTTTGCACGGATAGACAAATTAAAGTTGAATGTATATTAACAAAAAGTACATATCAATGAATCTATTACAATATGTATTTCTTATGGGGATTTTTAGTAACTTTGACCCCCCGAACCCCCCTAAAATTTCGAATTTTTTGAAAACCTTTCTTAGCGAGCACCTAGGGCCCTAGAGAGGAAGTTATCTACCAAATTTCATTCCAATCCGTTCGGTGGTTTTATTTAGTAGCTTTGACCCCCCAAACCCCCCTCCCCTAAAATTTCGATTTTTTTTTTAAATCTTTCTTAGCGAGCACCTAGGGCCCTAGAGGAAGCTACCTACCTAATTTCATTCCAATCCGTTCGGTAGTTTTATTTAGTAACTTTGACCCCCAAACCTCCCCTCTCACCTAAAATGTCGATTTTTTTAAAAACCTTTCTTAGCAAGCACCTACGGCCCTAGCGGAAGCTACATACCAAATTTAATTCCAATCCGTTCGGATTATTATTATTTTTAATCATTACTTTTTCAGAAAACTAATAATTTTAGTACATATGAGATTAAAATAAACATGTTATTGTAGGTTTTGCATACGTTGAGTTGTAATTGCTATAGCAGCAAATAATCAATATGTAGATCTATTATTAACTTCCCGCTACCAATAAAGGGAAGTTATTGATTTCGGTCCGATTTTCGAAAGTCGAGTTTTCATTAAATCTCCACGTTTTGAGGTCCCAGGAAGCCATTCTGACTATTCCCGCCGAGGTGTCCGACCGTGTGTGTGTGTGTGTGTGTGTGTGTGTGTGTGTGTGTGGATGTATGTGTGTAAATACATTTTTGTCGTACAGTTTCTCAAAAACGAATCAACCGATTGAATTCTACGACATGTCATTCGAAAGGGTGTATCAAAACTTAGATCTGATTAGATTTGAGAGTTAATCCATCGAGCCAATCCGAAGAAATTTAAAAAAATAACCTAAATATTTTTTAGAATTTTTATGTTTTTTAAAAATAACTTTAAAGCGTGCGGAAAAATCATTATAAAACCATGTATACATTTTTTGTGCTTAAAAAACTGCGTCGACTGCTTTTTTGAAAATGAAAATTGGACGACGCATTCAAAAGTTATCGTTGTTTAAAAATTCACAAATTTGCGTTTTTTGGTATTTTTTGGTATTTTTTTAACATATCTTCCAGATTTCTCAACCAATCAATATAAACTTGTACATTTTCTTTTTGTGCTTTAAAAACTGCGTAGAATGCTTTTTTTAAAATGAAAATCGAACGACGCATTCAAAAGTTATCGTTGTTTAAAAATTCACAAATTTTCGTTTTTTGGTATTTTAACAAATAAACTTATTTTTAAGCGTTTAAAATTCAAACTAAGCGGGAAGTTCTAGGGTTGGCCTGCACAGTCAACCAATTTCCAATTTTTCATTTAAGGGAAAATTGACTAAATAAATACATTATTTAATTTATACGAAAATAAAAAAAAAATCTATTTTTGTATTGTTATTACTTTAGTTGTGGTTGTGTGGTTGTACCTATTACTATTTGTATTGTTCTTGTTACAGACGTGATACAAAACTTTAACAACGGACATTCTTTCACAAGAAATCAGCTGAAAAGGCTTTTTCATTGGCTTACACGTACACCTGTTTGTTCATCGCATTCTCACCCCTCCCAAACTGCCCCCGCTTCGCGTTACTTTCTCACTGGCTTTTATTTGTATTTAATTAACACAAAGAAACAATAATTATTCACGGGGAATGAAAACAAAGGAAGATATGTTCCGCAGGCTATGAGAGCCGGCCAGCTGGTGCTGTAGCGATGTCAAACACAGAAGCTAAAGTCCTTTACTTTACATGCTATCTGTATATCAATCAATCAGCGTTTCGCTCTTTATTCAGTATTGAAAATTTATGAGTGCTTTGTAATTTTAATTCTTGTAGAAATATATTATCACGTTTAATTAAGCTCCCGTTAACAGGCAGATTAATTAGATACACATCAGAAATAAATACATCTTTAAAAACAACATTAAGGAATACTAATCTAGGCCTACATAACTTTGCTGACGGGGATTTTTAACTCGGTAAATGTGTACAATAATAACGATTATAAAACTGTAGGCCTATTTGTAAAACATTTTTATTTACATAGTCTATGTTATTATATATTTAAAGAAAGATAAAAACACTATCTTTAAAATGATTTAAATTTCATATTATAGATCAAATGATTTAGAAGTTATTAATATTATAGTAAAGAAATTAATAATCGAATATGTTTATATGTTACTAGCTGACCCGTACGGCGTTGCCCGTGGTGGTTGGTATTTTCAGTCTTTTTAACGTAATTGTATTATTTTTAAGTGTTCAGTCAGTGAGTGGTATTTGGCTTTTATATATATAGATCTTAAATAATAAAAGCACTATTTTCATAATAATAAAAGATCTGAAATTATGATTTTAGTAACTTTGATCCCCTAAACCCCTCCTAAAATTTCGAAATTTTTCATACCCTTTCTTAGTGAGCACCTATGGCCCTAGAGGAAGCTACATACCAAATTTCATTCCAATCCGTTCGGTAGTTTTTGAGAAATCGTGATGAGTGAGTCAGTGAGTCAGTGAGTCAGTGGGTTTTGGCTTTTATATACATAGATACGAAGATATGCGAATGTTTCCGAAGTTAAAGGAATCATTCTTTAAATTTGTATAAACAAATATATTGATGATAAAAGGTTGTATTTATATACAGTTTATAACCTCAAAGCAAATATTATAACGTAGGCCCTGGCCCTATATTATAGCATAACTTAGTTCTATAACCCATATTTAAAAAAATCAACTTTACAAGAAATTATAACGTTTTAAGTTGTAAACATAACCCCGAAGTATAATCTTTGCTAGGTTTGTTTTAGTATTACAGATGATGGGTGAAAGCAGCTGTTATATTATAATGTTACTCACGTACGTACGTATGTACACTCACTTTTATATTAGTTGATTACAAACCATTTTGCACAAATAAACGAGTTAACGTGTAAATAATAAGTAGCCTACTTGCGTTTTCGAAAATGAATTAACGAATAAACTACAAGTACTCCGTGAAATAGTTTTTCAATGCTGTTTATTGATATTAATAAAATAATTCGAACACGCAGTTGAACTGTTGGAGTGAGTTGAGCGAATTTCCAAAATTAAGTATATATGTTTTTGGGTTTCAACCAACTATTTGGGAAATTGATGTACTCTCGAAGAGGCTGAATAGCTGCCTCCATTTACAAAATATATTAGTAGAATTTGTTCTCCAACCACGGCTCACACACGCTGCAGTTCCGCAGTTGAAAGGAAAAGCATGCGCCGCGCGTACCGTGTTAATACGTAGCATAGGGAACCAGTAGACGTTTGCCTATTATACAGTACATTAGATGAACTTTATTTAATTTTAGTTCGCAATCAACAAAACTATCCTAACTGAATGTATGAAATTAGGGGGTTTTTATCATGTTGAATGTAAAAAGCCTATAAATTAATATTTTACTCAAAAACTTGAAATGCATTTTGGATAACAAAACAAAAGATGACATATTTTAAACATAGGCCTACTTAAATCAATGATTTTAATCCCGAATATTATAAATTCAGTCATTTACTTATTTCTGAAATTATAAATTAATGGAAATTGATGAATAAAACAAATATTTCATTTAATTAAGTGAGATTTTCTTCAATTAAATTTCACGTAACGGTTTCCTAATCATGAAATAATGAAATCGTCAATAAATGCAAATAGAACATTGCATAAAATCAACTGTTTCGAGAACCAAAGAAGTCTCACACACTTTTCATTGTATACTACTTTAAACTAAATAATATTATAAGTTTTAAAAGTTTGTTTGGGCATCTAAACTTTATATCAGGCTAAGTGTATTTTGTGTATACACAATCAGTACTTTTCACCCTGGATTTTGTTGTTTAGACCAAGCTTTCATTGTTTACTAGAGATCAGGCAAATATAAGTCTTACGAAGGATCTCTCCCATCAATTTCCTTTTAAAAGAAAAATATCCTGTATACATATTGTACATATTACAGACAAGGCCGTAGCCAGTTTTGACCCCCCCCCCCCCGAAATCCCGAAATTTAGTAGTACAAACTAATACTAACTTTAAAAAGTGCAAATTAAATTTTAAAATAGACAACACAACAGAGGATCCAGCAACATATTTTACATTATTGTTCATTGAATGCATACTGATATTGAGATTTGCTTGATTAAACGACAACGTACAATACACAATATGGATACAGCTTTACTCCCTTGTGAGCTAGATCTGATCTATTAAATAAGAAAACTATGAAGGTTCAACAAAAATAAATTACTCTAACAATACAAAATCATTCATCATCCTTACATCCTATAATATTTTACAAGGGTAACTATATCAAAATGTTAAAAATAAGCATGGAAATTGTTGTTTAACACGTTCACTGCTACGCAAATTTCTTTTTTCCTATGCTAGGAGCTGACCTTTTATTTTTTTATATTTATAACCTAAATGAGTAGAAATTACTTTATTTTTTATTTTTGAACATTTCTACGTAATAATCACTTATATTTTAAAACGGACGCACATGTGCGTCCATAGCACATAGGTTTAAAATTGGCGTATGAAGCACGCAATGCTCTATGTATTGAAAATTCACCCAATATGGGAATTGGCGTGCGAAGCACGCAATGCTCTGTGTATTGAAAATACTCCCAATACAGGGGTTGCCGTGCGAAGCACTGTGCGACGGCCGCTTCTCATAGTGTTCAGTGTTCACGCGTGCGTCCTTAGTACGTTACCACAAGTTGTGTGCCAGGTGGGTTTCAAAAATCTTAAATCTTGCTGCAGCACTGACATTTCTGGAAGACTACGACAAAAGTGGACACCAAGTTATCGAGCGTACCGTAACCGGCGACGAGACTTGGGTTAATCACGTCAACTGTGGAACAAAACGGCACTCGATGGAACGGGGACAAACGTATTCGCCCAAGAAACTGAGGAAGTGTCTGCAAACGCTGTCAGCAAGAAAAATCATGGCTACTGTGTTTTGTGACGCTGAGGGAGTGATTCTCGTTGATTTTCTTGAACGTGGCCAAACAATCAGAAAATTAAAACGCGCGATACAAAACAAGCGTCGGGGAAAACTCAGCAAGAAAGTTTTGTTTTCCCACGACAACGCTCATCCACACAAGGCCAATCATACCCAAGAGCTCTTGGTTGGTTTTGGATGGGAAGTTTTCAATCGTCCGCCGTACAGCCCGGATTTGGCGCCGAGCGACTACCCCTAGCGATGAAGACTTGGCTCTCTCGGCAACGCTTTGACACTGACGCTGAACTGCATGCCGGTGTAAACCAGTGGTTGAATACGCAGGCGGCAAATTTCTACAGAGTTGGTATTGAAAAGCTTGTCCTACGTTATGAAAAATGCCTTAATTTAAATGGCGATTATGTAGAAAAGAAGCCTAAGAGTTCATCTCTCAAAATGTATATAATAAAAATAGTTTTTTTCACTTTGTTTATGTTTTATTTCAAAACGTCTGTTACTTTCTGGACAGCCCACGAGGAAGAGACGGTTCGTTTTTTACCAGCTAAAAGTTGATTGCCATCTAATAAACATTGTGAAAACGGACACGAAATGCGTCTGTATTTTCGTCAACGACACCCATTGACATATTTTGGAAATGTAACGTCTAATCGTATAGTGAACAAAATAACCTCCGTGTTGGGACTTGGTTCCAGAACAGTGAATTATCGCTCACTACAACTGTTCGATTTTTGTATTGTTGGTCGGAAGAAATGACCTCAGAGAAATGGAGTGAGAAACAATTAGACACGAACAAGTCTACCGTAGTTGATTGGAATAAACTACAAGAGTGAGGTTTATGTGTTTTCTGTCGAAAATTAAAAACCGTGGTAAAATCGGAGGGGTCGGCGAAATCATCGGGATCGACAACAGTTTGTTAACAAAACGAAATAAACGGTACCAGAAACGGCCGACGCACAGTGCACAGCGGCTTCGCACGCCAATCCCATATTTGGAGTACTGTATTTTCAATACAGAATGCACTGCGTGCTTCGCACGCCAACCCCCGTATGTAACCCCAAAAATTAATAAATATTATTGTTATTGACTAAAAAGAAAATTATTCTATTGATTTCGAACAAATTTGCACCAAACATGTCCATTAGGCCTGTATAGATGCACGAAAAAAGTTTTTGAAATATTTTGAACAACAACCCTCTTTTTGGCCAAAAAACACCCAAAAATCAGTTATTATTATTAGCTAAAAGAGATTTTTTTAAAGATGTGGTTTTTTGCATATGGTAGGGTACATTAAGGACTACAAATAAGCCAAATTTGATCAAAATCGATAGAGCAGTTTTTTTTTCATAAAAAAAATAATAACTGATTTTTTGGGGTTTTTGGCCAAAAAGGGTGTTGTTTTTCAACATTTTTTCAAAACCTTTTTTCGTACATCTATACAGGCGTAATTGACATGTTGAGTGCAAATTTATTCGAAATCAATCGAATAGTTTTGTCTCTAGCTTTGTATACATACAGACATATATACAGACAGACAGACATTTTGTAAAATCACTTTTTTGGACTCAGGGGGTCCCAAAACGGATATTTCAACAAAAATCTCAACATCGATTTTTTTAATCGTATAGTGACTAGAGTGAGAAAGTAAAATTATTTATGCTGGTCGAATTTTAATGCACCAGTGGGCTGAAATACACTATTGTAAACAGCTGAAATTTGTAAAAATGTAAATACAGGTCTATACTTTGCACTAATATGTTTGTCTTATTGTAGAAAAAAATAACCCTTAAAAAAAGGTAGTGCTTATAACCGACAAGTATTTATAATTTTTAAATAGTTTCCTTCTAAAAAAAATGTTTAACTTGTGCAACTTGGAACCGGCCAACTTCCAACGTAGAACTTGCATGTGTGCTGGCAATGCGTAGCAGTTTTTATAATTTATTATTAACGAATGGTGGGCAGTTGTGTTTTAGCGAATTTTCATAAGTAAGATGTAAGATGAGCTATTTTAGTGACTTATAGGGAGACCTAAGATCGCTAGTGGTCAATGAGCACTGATCTAGGTCAGAAGACATGGGGTGTCACGTCGAGGTGTGAGAGTAAATGTGCAGCGAGGGTAGTTTTGCTTGTTTACTTAGGATGAGGAGCACATAAGTGGACAGAAAGCTTGTGTTGTGTTTTTAGTCTGAGTTTCAACCCCTATTTCAAACTGCTACACTCAGCATCCCTCTGTCTTCGAGAATGAATATATTATTTCCAATAAACAAATGTTATTTAATTGTTTTCCTCGTGAACTGGTCATTATGTAAGTGTAAATATTTGTTTTTGTATTCTACTCGTAGTACAGTAAACGTAGTTATTTTTCTGCGACGATTGTTTCGGTGATTTTATTCAGGCAATGTCGAACCGATGTGAAATTCGTTAATTGCCTTTTAATTGTCTAATTTAAACAAATAATTTTAGTAAATGCGGAATAACCATAATATGTTATGAACTTTATAGTAAAATATAAGCCATGTGTAAAGAATTATTTAAACTGAAAAGATTTCATTGTTTTTAGCGAATTCCATACGAAAAATGAGCTATGCAGTGACTCTTATGGTGAGACTTAAGGTCGGGAGTGGTCAATGAGCACCGAGCATGGTCCCCAGGACACGTTTTGGTGTGTATTTGAAACTGTTATATATACGTATTTACGTGTTCATTCTCTAACGGATGCATTTTACTTCCGATTCGGTCCAAATTTGGTACACATTGATTTTCTTCGAAATCTAGATGAGTTATAGTTTGACTTACTGTAGCTCGTGTATCGCTGAAGATGGCGAATTTGTCGTTGAAACGCGTTTTAGTTAATAAACTAATTAGTTGTGAGATTTTTTGTTCAAAGTTTATGCCATCAAGTACATCTTCTCACAAGTCAAGCTCAATAATTATTAATGTTTATTTATTGACTAAAGTAAATAAATAATATTCAATTGGCAATAATGATGTACCGTAAACCGGTAGAACACTAGGTCCAAAAAGGATTAGCTTATCCTAAACTAAATGATGAGAAATATCTGTTAAAAGGTTACCCTGACACCAGCTACATACGAGAGGAAGGTCTCTAAAGTCTTATTCGTTTTGCAACTAGGGCGTCCGAAACACTTTAGTACGAAGTGAATGTTTTACGCCAGGTGGAGGAGACCTTTCCCTAGCAACAAAAAATTTTGGGGATTGGATGGCCCAACAATGGTCTACCACGGTTGGCCAACGGTACGTATTGGCCAACTTGTCTTCGTTGGGCCAACCCACCAATTCCCAACGGTGGGCCAACCATTGAATGTTTGGGTGGGCCAACTAACCATCAGTCTACGTTGGGGCCAACTAACCATCAGCCTAAGTTGGGCCAACTAACCATCTGCCTTAGGCAAATCCACGGTGGCCATTCCAGCCCAATACACATTTTGTTGTACTGGGCCAACCATAATTTACCATTAAGCCCCAGTAAATAAATGTATAAATGAAAATTGAAATAAAAAGAATTAAAATCAAAATGAATTAAAATTTAAAAGAAAAAAATCAATAATAAAAATTGAACTACTAATACCAAGGAACACTTCAGGAATAAAAAACTAAAAACAAAGTAAATTACTGTAAAAAAACATTTATTATCTTAACTCAAATGTTGAGTGCCTCTTTCCTAAAACATGATCTCAAACACTTCGATAATTCCCTTTGCACAATGGAAACATCTGTAAGGCTTCTATTATAGTCTATTGTTAAAAGTTAGTTCCACTGTTTCTTTAAAATGCCATTTATCTTATTTTATTATTTACACAAACAATCAAGTAATTAAAGTTATTGTTTATCACACTGAAAACGCAAAGATCACTGTTGAAATCACACCATAGAACCAAACCCGGCCCTCCTAAATATATTAGACACAAACACTGGAGGCTCTAAAGTCGGCCTACATAGACACACAAATATCCCAAACCAAATTTAAAGAAACGTAGATCTTCTAATAGTTTGAAATGAACTCCAACTATAATTATTTACCTTTCTTTATGCTGAAAAATGTGTAGTCTAACAGTTATTTTATGATTTTAAAAAACATCGGTGTTTGTCACATTAAAAGTAACTAACATCATACCACTGAATTTTGTAAAAAATTGTGAACGAACTTTTAGTATACCACTACTTATTGGAATAGCATTACATGACAACTTTTAAGGAAAATAAGAAGTACTTATATAACTTTGCAAAACATACAAACATAAAACATACTGTGACTAAAAACTGTAAGTTAGTTTATTTCAGTTTTTCTGTTTTTAGGTTAGGACCCAACTTTGACAAAAGAAGTAGTGGTATTATACAATTTCGCCAATGTGTGTAGCCTATCATTCTAATTTAATCATTTAACCAATTAGTCTGGCAAATTTGAGGTGAAAATTAAATATTTTTGTTATTTTACAAATCATCAATTTTAATTTTAAAAGTGGTGATGCAATGTTACCTACTTGAATTACTAGCCTAATAAGGGCAAGAAAAGAGATTTAAGTAACATGAGGCAAAAGCGGAAATTTATTCGTATTTTTAACTTTCTACCCTAATGTATATAGTTAATTATGTTAGGCCTATTTAAAAGTAGTATCATTAGTTGTAGGCCTAGCAGCAATTTAATTTATGTTATACGTAAGAACAATACATTTTTAGGTTATCTTTACATTTTGTTAAAGTACCGCAACAAAAATATATGAATTTAAAAAAATGTCTATCCTAATTTATAGATTAATTATATATATTTAGACCTATTTAAAAGTAATATTACTAGTTGGAGCTGTAATTTCATTTATGTTGTAACTGACAATAATACACTTTTAGGTTATCTTTACATTTTGTTAAAGTACCGCCTTAGCAGAAACATTAATTAACAAAATTCATATTTTAATGAAATTCTATAACCATACTAAATCACATACAATATATATGTTATATTCCCGTAACCACAGAGTTTACTTGTTGATTTTAAAATTACATTTATACACAAAGAACTGACCGATAAAATCAACCGATTGAAGTAATACAAAAATCGACTGAAAATAGTATATTTCATTACTAGTACCGAAAGTGGCACTTTCCGGTGCGCGCCCAAGTTTCATGTGTGAGGCGGAGCCGAACACAGGAATATCGAATTTCACGTGTGAGGCGAAGCCGAGCATGTGAAAGTGTGTTTCACGTACGAGGCGAAGCCGAGTACGGGAATAATTGGAGCAAGTGCCGGAAAATCACTTTCGGTACAAGTTATGAACGGTACTTTTCATCACGACGCAAAAATACACACAATGCTGAAGAAGAAACCTCAGTAAAATTCATTTATACCTATTCCTGTTTTCGGTTTACATTGTTGAACAATAAGAACAGCTGATATAAATTGTAAGAATAAACGGCAAAGCGACGTCAGAGCGCGTAGCGGGCAAATGGAAAACTAATTGAGAGCAAGGGAAAACAAATTTAGAGCAAGGGAAAATCAGCTGATCGTTTTTCCCTTGCTCTAAATTAGAGCTTGGGAAACGATCGTTTTCGTTGCTACCAGCTGACATCGAAAGTAGCTACTTTCGGTACGGAGTGATGAAAACATATTTTTTTTAATACAAAGCTACATCTAAGTTGTTGGGCAATAGTTTTATTATCTGTAGGCCCAACGTAAAATATTGTGGTTGGGCCAATCCACAATTTTCAAACAAAGGCCCTTCGTATATTATGTAACCGAGGGCCAACGATGTTTAATTCGGTTGGGCCAATGTTGGCATATTGTTGGTAAAACCACCTACCATATGCCAACCATGTCAACCAATTCCCCACGTTGGCCCAACGAACCTTGTTGATAGGGTTAAAAGCAAACAAATTACACAAAATGGCTGCTTCAACCCATTCTTACACATATGGAAACAAATGTAACAAATATATTATCTCTGTACTGCTAGCAATAAGACGAATAAAAATTATCGATTTTCTGATGTGTATCAAATTAATCTGCTGGAAATTAATTTTTTCACGGGGGCTTACTTGTAACTTATTAAATAGTGCTAGGATTTGAATTATTAATTAAATTAACAAAATCAATCGTTACTTTTCACTTTTTGTAACAAAACAATTGATGTATGTATAGTCATACATTTTGATACATGCAGCCCAAATACAAGAGCAATTAAATATAGGATATCACAATCCACTCTGTTCAAGTCGACATAATTTTTAATTCAAACCTAACCTAATAACCTTGCTGGCATAAAGATAAATGCAAATTAAGTTAGAGCTTCCGCAGTTCGTTCCTCTGCAATTAAATCCTGAAGGAAATATTCCAGACCCGGACCAGGACAAAGGGCGAAGATTAGACGAGAGCGACTCTGGTCCACTAATTGAGTTAGAGTCTCAGACACCCTCAGCATACACAATATTACCTCGGTGTTTTTTTAATACGGTCCAATCTTTTGGCGGTTTTCTTAAATCTTAAGTGGACGAGGGTTTAAGAGGGAGGGAGGAAGACGGTGCTTTGAGGGTTACTAAAACTGTCTCTCTCATAATTGTTGGGAGTATCGTTTGATTCCTACCCTTATTTAACCACTATTTGATATTGTATACTCAAAACAGTCGCTTGTTTGTATAAGCACCATTATTACGTACACAACACTCTCGACTCAAAGTTTCACCATAGAGAATTGATATTCTCCACCGACCAAAAACAAATATTAAGGGGACCTTGTAGCGCATGTCACAAACAAGAAATTTAGGTACTAAATTTATTCCTTTCTTACTTCGACAATGTTAACTTTGATCCAATCTTGTGCTATAGGTTTCTTCCGTACATTTAATGCATCCATATTATTTGGCTTATCTGTCGTTTAGTTTAACATTTGTTGTTCTCTCGTTTGCCATCATTTTATGAAGAAAATAATTCGACCACGCAGCTGGTCCGCTGACGTGAGTTGAGCAAATTTCCAAAATTAAGTTTATATGCCTATGTTTTCGGGTTTCAACCAACAATTTGGGAAATAGGTCTACTCACGAACGCGTTGAACAGCTGTTTGTGTGTACGCAATATATTAGTAAAATTTGTTTGCGCCTAGTGTGCTCGCGAGTTTGCACCACTTGGCTTCGAGATGGGTACTTTTATGTGTATTTTACGTTTACCGATTTGGGGGAACCAAGCGAGCTATAAGGTCGCGTAAAAAAACAAAATGTGCAGAATAACATCCTACATTTATATTTTTAGAAAAAACTTTTTTAAATTTCATACTCCTAGTAAAAATCTTAAAAAATAGTTACTTCCGGTCAAAAAACGTACTTTCGGTTGCTTGGATTTTTTTGGCTAACGAACTGGTCTGAGCGACATAGACAACCAACATGTGTACCAAATGTGGATCAAATCGGAATTGAAATGCGGCCGCTAGAGTGCGAACACATATATATATAGGCCTATATATGATTTTTAATGACACTCCAAAACGTGTTCTGGGGACCATGATCGGTGCTCATTTGCTACTCCCGACCTTGGGTCTTACCATAAGGGCCACTGCAATAGCTCATTTTTCCTATGGAAATTCGCTTATAAACTAATGCTGGTATTCATAGTCGTTTCAAGGTAGTTTTAAAGCTCCCTCATGTAAGAAACCCGTAAGGTCGAATCATACCTTAAAGAGGCCTTACAAACGGTTTTCAATTCATAGGCGATTATTTAAGGTGGCCTTACATGAGGCTACATTATTTTAAGGAGACCTAAAGTGTAGGAGACCTAAAGTGTAGGAGACACCTGTACCAATTTGACAAAAGTAAATACCTCTAGATTGAATATTTCATGGACTATAAATAAAGCCATCCTTGTGTAATTTAACCTGTTAAAGCGTTTAAAATGCATTTATCTACTTATATAAGGCTAGACGGTAACACTGATTCACTGCCATTAATTATTAGGCACTTCCCGTAATTGGACCCCCCTCAACCTTGTACTTGAATTAAAGCTCTCGACGAGAAACTTTAGGGGAAATTGCCAGAATTGAACATTTTTTAATTTTCGAAGCACGTTTTGGGCGGGAAATATTTTTTAGATTTTTTCATTTTTTAACTTTGAGCGCGTTTAGTAGAGATTTTCCGTCAGATTCAAGATCCAATCATCCATTTAGCCATTACTAGCCATTTAGCAATCCAAAAAGGGAGGCTCCGCCCAAGAAGGGAGGCTCCGCCCAACGTCTTTAAAGCTAGACGGGTTCACCGATTCACTGACATAAACTATGAAGCACTTCCCATAATCCTACCCCCTCGGTTTATGGGTATTCAGTACAATTTACATTAAGTATGATTTTAGCCAGGGTTGTTGCAGATATATTGTGTTTACGATTAGTTCAGATATTTTAATGAAGGGGTATTTTATTTGTAAGTTATTAACAATAATTAGGGTATTATGTTGCAGTTAATTTTATGGATGTCATTTTTATGTATTTATTTCTTCATGTCGCATTATTTTTTGTAAATTTGTAAGTTTTGAAGGCAAGTGTTTATTTTCTATGTGTGTTTTAATTTCTTGTTTATGTCAATTTTAGGTAATTTCTTTGTTCTAGTTAATTTTGTTTTTTGTTTTTAAGTCTGTTATATATATATATAAATGTTAAACTAAGAATGCCAACCCAGCAGACGGTCTATGGACCAGTGCTGAACAAGTGTTTTTTCAAATGTGAAATGTTTTGATATTTATAATTTCTTAAATAAAGCACTATTATTATTATATTATTAATCCTACCCCCTCGACCTCATACTTGAATTAAAGCTCTCGACGAGAAACTTTCAGAAAAATTTCTTAAGGTTAATATTTTTAATTTTGAAAGCACCTTTTGGGCGGGAAAGATTTTTTTAATTTTTCCAATTTTATCGCGTTTTGTAAGAAAACGGTAAGAGATAGCAAAAAATGTTAAACACAAAAGTTGTAGAAAATTTAATTTCAAACTAACTATTTTCCATCAGATTTAAGATCCAATCATCCGTTCAGCCGCTATTCACCCGAGAAGGGGCTCGGGCACACAATCTTTCAAATTTCCCATAGCGAGTTTTCCAACTGCGAGCGAAGCGAAGCAGCCATCTGAGGCCGAAGGCCGAGGCGGGGTTGGGACGCGAAGCGTCCAGGGGCAGAGCCCCTAGTTTAGTATATTTATGAACTTAAACAGAAATCGTTCATAACATTCATGGTCTCTTACTTTAATATTGTTGGCACTTACGTCCAACAGTTGGCACAACTTAGCAACTACAAAATCAGCTGCTGAATAAACTGGCGAATTTATACAAACTGTTTTATAATCCTAAAATGGTCTCACTCCCTCTCAACTAAATAAACACGATTACATCAATTATGAAATTGGTACAAGATTAGTTTATGCATAGCTCAGCATTTCCTTTTAGCTATTGCAATATTTAGTTTGCAATGACATCGATAAACTAATAAAATAGCCTTTATTGATTTTAAATTTACTCTGATTGCCACTACAACTGAATAGTTTTGCAGTACAGTATACGTTTTGAGGTTATGTGCATACTGATAGCTTTCGTTATTTTCATTAATCAGATATCATTATTAACTGTTTGATTAAATTAAAATATGTACTTCCACATTAATTTATTTGAACCGTTAGGCCTATCCAAAACAAACTCAATCTATTAAATTGTTCATCTAGCAATTAATTTTGATCAGTAGCCTACGGCAATACCAACTAGACTAATTATTATACAAAAATATGGCAACAGACTAGTTACCGGTAGTTGTTTTCCTAAAAATTTCTCGTGGCATAGAAACACAATGCTATCAATATTGTATGAATATGGGATATTGGTAATCCTCTTTTATTATAAATTATCTGGTACCAATGGGCCAATAACATTTTTTACTACGTCCTTTGAAAATCGGTATCTTATTTCAAATTGTCATTTAAAATACTTTTAGAATGGATTATCATAATCCCTAATATACTGTTTAGGGATCCTTCCATAAGCACATGCAAAATCAATAAATTCAAAAAAATCTTCATAATTAGCCATTTCGGGTGTCATTAGAATCATTTATGAACTCGCTAAATTTCCCCAAAGGTACCTTGAGAAAATTGCGAATTCGAAGGTACATTTTGGTTTGCTTAGTGAAAATGAGCGACTCTGCATTTCACATGAACCTCTAAGGCAGCCTTTAGGTAACTTTAAAGAAGGTTTAAGGCTTGCTTAAAATCTATACTTAAGATTTGACTGCGTTCAAAAATCATATCTTAAGGCCTCCTAAACCCTTCCTATCCTTAAGGGTACCTTAAGAAACGACTATGAATACCAGCCTAAAACGTTTAAAGAGCTTAATAATTTATTACTTTAGCACTATACTATAGTACAGAGAAAGTATAGTGATAGCATAAAAACGATGTTGAGATTTTTGTGGAAATATCCGTTTTGGGACCCATGAGTTCAAAAAAGTGGTTTTCACAAAATGTCTGTCTGTTTGTCTGTATGTATGTATACAAAGCTAGAGAGAAAACTATTCGATCGATTTCGAACAAATTTGCACCAAAGATGTCAATTAGGCCTGTATAGATGCACGAAAAAAGGTTTTGAAAAATTTAGAAAAAAAACTCTTTTTGGCCAAAAAAAGCCACCAAAAATAAGTTATTATTTAAAAAAAAAACGATTCCAACGATTTTGATAAAATTTGGCTTATTTATAATAATAATAATAACAGATTTTTGGGGTTTTTTTTGGCCGAAAAGGGGTTTTTCCCCCAAATTTTTCAAACCCGTTTTTTGTGCATCTATACAGGCCTAATTGACGTGTTTGGCGCAAATTTGTTCGAAATCGATCGAATAGTTTTCTCTCTAGATAATAATAATCATCTGTTAATCTCCTACTTAAAGTTTATGACCATGATATCATCCTGGAAAACAAAGGCTGAAATTGTAATGTTAACCCAGATAAAAATGTTGAGTAAGATGTATTTGGAAATAAACAAAAAATGTCTGAAATTTGATTCTCCAAAATCATGAAATTTTACCAAATAATATACATTTAGAAACAAAAAGTGGATTGTTCAATTGAAAATAATTCGACCACGCAGCTGAACCGCTGACGTGAGTTGAACAAATTTCCAAAATTAAGTTTATAGGCCTATGATTTAGGATTTCAACCAACAATTTGGGAAATAGGTCTATTCACGACGGTGCTGAATAGCTGCAAAATGGTTCGCACGCCATTCCGCATATTGGGATTATCTTCAATACACAGTGCATTGAGTGCTTCGCACGCCATTCCGCATATTGAGAGTATCTTCAATACACAAAGCATTGCGTGCTTCGCACGGCATTCCGCATATTGGGAGTATCTTCAATACACAAAGCATTGCGTGGTTCGCACGCCAACCCCCGTATTAGAATTATCTTCAATACACAATGCATTGCGTGCTTCGCACGCCAACCCCACGGTAGAATCCACCACATGGCTTTGAACCGGGTACTTCTGTGGTATTTTACGTTTTGATCGATTTTGGGGGAACTAAGCGAGCTATAAGGTCGCGTAAAAAAAAAATGTGCAGAATAACATCCTACGTTTATATTTGTAGAGAAAAACTCAAAAACATATTCAATCTCGTAGGAAAAATCTAAAAAAATAGTTACTTCCTGTCAAAAAACGTGCTTCCGATTGTTGGATTTTTTTTGATAACGAACTCGTCCGAGCGACGTAGACAACCAACATGTGTACCAAATTTGAACCAAATCGGATTTAAAATGCGGCCGCTAGAGTGCGAA